>JANZXP010051510.1:0-11555 GCA_027576715.1 Erythroxylum flavicans | reverse complement strand
CTTAATGACTTATAGTGTATGTATTTCAGTTATAAGACCTTAATAAAGTTCTTATGTGATAAGAAATGTATTATTTTAATGGTAATAGTATGCTTAATACATGTGCTTGAAATTAGGTTTCCAAAAATTTTCTAAATATCAAATCAGTCCTTTTAGTGTCTAATAGGTTAACTTATTTATCTTGATGATTTTGGCCATCAAGATAATTTTGGCCTGTGCCGAAATTGTTTAGATAAATTCTGCATGACCTAGGGATATTATAAATGACTAATTGATGTACAGGAATTTTGGAAACCTTAGGGATTAATTTTAGAATTAATCTAAGTAGAGCATATCATTTCTAGTATGAATAGGAAAAGACATAAATACAAAGATTAAAGTGTTTAATTTGGACATTGAAATAATTGAATTTTAGGGTTCCTAATCGAATCACATTCATAATTTGGATTAGCTAAGACTAACACTAGTACCTGATTAGGTTCAAAAGTTGAATCAAATCACAAACTTTAGATGTATAGTTAAGTCACAACCTAAATTAAACCTCCTTTTGTGATACATTCATTAGATACATTTTAAGGGTAGTTATAGACATAGGCTCAATTTAATTGAGTTGTCCATAATCTAAATATATATGTGTGATATACATATTCAAGATCATCCAAGTATTGATGAGACCAAAGAACAAATCCCTCAACCCAAACATTAGGACTTACACTTCCATTGATATGGCAAGAACCAGAATTCTTTTAAAGTTGGGTCGTTGGCAAACCTAAGCCTACTCTACATAAATATGTTCAAACTATGGAAATTAGATTTTTGGATTAATAGGTTGGTCCTGACTAGAAGCGTTGATTTGTTGGGCAAACCCAAGGTCAACGTGGATAGAGGCGAAGTTAGGTTATATACATAGGATGTATACAAATAAAGAGTCGATGACCCAATGAGTGTGCTAAATCAACAGTTGATGGAACAATTTGATAATTGCATAAATGAATACAATTGGTATGAATGATACCTACCGATTGACCTAAGATGGCTTGTTGGGCGAACCTAAGGTCATTCTTGGTGATATCGGATATTGACCCATTAAGAAAATTGTAAGTTTTCTCAAATTTGTAGTAAGGGCTATAGATTTGCATAATAATAGTGGGACCTATAATGCATATAATTAAAGTCTTTATCGATATGCAATAAATGTACATTCTAACACTTTCTCTCATTCTTCTAGGTTATTGAATCGTACGATGTCTGGTGTGAACTTACGCTCCCTTTTAGATTCCAACAAACTCACAGGACCTAACTTCTTGGATTGGCTATGGAATTTGAGAATTTTTTTCAAATCCAAAAAACTAGGATATGTCCTAGATGAACCACTTTCTGACCCCCTACTGCCGATGCATCTGATGAAGATCAGAAAGCTTATAAGAAGCTACTGGATGATAGTGAGTTAGCTAGCTGTATAATGTTGGCCTCTATGTCACCAGAACTGCAGAAGCAGTAAGAGGTTATGGATGCTCATACCATAGTCTACCATCTGAGGGAAATGTTTGATGCGCAAGCTCGATCTGAAAGGTTCGAGACCTCAAAGTTACTTTTTATTCCAAGATGACTGAGGGATCATCTCTAGTGCAGTATGCGCAGAAGATGAATAGGTACATTGAGAGGTTAGGTAGTTTGGGGTTCATAATGGATCATTAATTAAGTATAGACTTAATTTTGATTAGTTTAGCCTATAGTTATTCACAGTTTGTGGTTAACTATTAGATGAATCAAATATCCACAACGATACCGGAGCTGATTAATCTACTCAAAATAGCTAAGCAGACTATCAAGAAAGATAGTAAGGTTTTGATACTGGTAGACTCTGCTTCTGGTTCTCGAAAAATGAACCAAAAAGAAGTCTAAGAAGCCAGTAGGAGGTGTAGCCAAGAAGAAGGTGAAGGAGACAACTTCAAAGGGGCTATGCTTCGATTGTAACAAAGAAGGACATTGGAAAAGGAATTGCAAAGCTTATCTGGAGTTGTTGAAGTAGAAGAAGGCATTAGATACCCCACCGTCTACTTTAGGTATGTCGTTTATCATTGAGGTTAATACTATTTCTGATAATAATATTTGGGTATTAGATACGAGATGTGGCTCACACATATGTGTTGATATGCAGGGTCTCAGGGATAGTAGATCGCTCAAAAAGGGAGAGATAGACCTATGTGTGGGAAATGGAGCAATAGTTGCTGCATTAGCCATCGGAACATATGTTTTGTATCTTCCTAGTGGGCTAGAGTTAGTTTTGAAAAATTGCTATTATGTACCTGTTATGATAAAAAAAATTATATTTATTTCTTATTTTAATAAAGCAGGATTTCATTTAACGTTTTCAAGAAATGGTTGTTTAATTAAGTTGAATGAAATGTTGTATAGTGCTGCTACATTGTATAATGGAATTTGCATATTGGATATGTGCAATCCAATTTTAAATATCAATGACAATAAAAGACAAAAATGAGATAACTTAAAATCATCTTACTTATGGCATTGTTGACTTGGCCATATAAGTGAGAAATGCATGATTAAGTTACACAAGCATGGTAGCTTAAAGTCATTTGATTATGAATCATATGACACATGTGGATCTTGCTTGTTAGGCAAGATGATTAAATTATCTTTTAAAGGAAAGGGTGAACGAATGAATAGGTTATTAGACCTAATACATTCTGATGTATGTGGTCCGATGTCCATTCATGCCAAAGGTGGTTTTGTATACTTTCTTACTTTTATCAACGATTATTCACGATATGGGTATATGTATTTAATGAGATACAAATTTGAAGCATTTGAAATGTTCAAACAATTTAGACATAAAGTGGAGAAACAACTCGATAGAGGTATTAAGACACTTCGAACAAATCGAGGTGGTGAATACTTAAACGAGTTTCTAACTTATCTCGAAGATAATGTGGTAGTATCTCAGTGGACTACACCTTACACACCGCAATATAATGGTATGGTTGAAAGGAGAAACTGAACCTTATTGGACATGGTAAGGTCAATGATGGGCTTAGCATATCTACCGAAATCCTTTTGGGGTTATGCACTTAAGACTGTTGTTTATGTGAGAAACATAGTCCCTTCTAAGGTAGTTGAAGTTACTCCATATGAGATATGGACTAATAAAAGGCCCTACCTTTCTAATATGAAAGTCTGCGATTGTCCGGCTTATGTGAAGCAAATTTAATTAAATAAGATTGAAATGAAATCTGATAAATGTCTGCTTATAGGATATCCTAAGGAAACAATTGGATATCAATTCTATAATGCTTTAGAGCAAAAGGTTTTTGTCTCAAAGCATATTGTCCTTTTAGAGAAAGAGTTTCTTTTAAGAGAAGACAGTGGGAGTAAAGTTAAACTTGAAGAAGTTTATGATGCTCAAACAAACGCAGATCAACTGCCTAAACCTAAAATTGTTGTCCACATAAATGAGATAAAAGTTAAACCTTTTGACATACAAAATGAACGTAGGTTAAGTAGGATATGTAATGTTCCAGAGAGATATGGATTTTTCGTAAGTGAACAAAATGACTTATTACTCATAGAGTATGATGAGCCTACAACCTATGAAGAGGCTTTGAAGCATTCAGAATCTGAAAAATGGCTTCAAGCCATGAAGTTTGAAATGGATTCCATGTATGAAAACCAAGTATGGACTTTGGTTGACCTATCCAAAGGGTTAAAGCTTATAAGGTGCAATTGGATTTTCAAGAAGAAAATCGACGTGGAAGGTAATGTGATTACCTGTAAAGCAGGGCTAGTTAGTAAAGATTATCGTCAAAGACAAAGAGTTAACTATGATGAGACATTTAGCCCTGTAGCAATGCTTAAATTTATTAGAATACTCATATCCATTACTGCTCATTATGATTGTGAAATATAGCAGATAGATGTGAAGACGACTTTCCTGAATGGAAACTTAATTGAGGATGTATATATGATACAACCTGAGAGCTTCGTATCCAGAGATGGCAAAAGGGTATGCAAGCTTCAGAAATTTATTTATGGATTGAAGCAAACATCTAGGAGTTGGAACATCCAATTTGATGAGATAATCAAAGAGTTTGGTTTCTCACAAAATCCTGATGAACCTTGTGTATACAAGAAGGTTAGTACGAGTGATATCATATTCCTTGTATTATATGTGGATGACATATTACTAATAGGAAATGATATCTCAAGTTTACAATCAGTCAAATTTTGGTTATCCTAGAATTTTTCCATGAAAGAACTTGAAAAAGCAACTTATATATTAGGAATAAAGATAGATTAAGGATTGCTAGGTCTTTCACAGTCAACATATATGGACAAAGTGCTAAATAGGTTTAGCATGAAGTAGTCTAAGAGAGGGTTTCTTCCCATGACTTATAAGATAAAACTCTTGAAATCTATGTGTCCCAAAATGCAAGATGAGAGGACTCATATGAGTATGATTCTGTATGCTTCAACAGTAGGATCAATCATGTATGTTATATTATGTATAAGACCTGATATATCATATACTCTAAGTGTTACAAGTAGATATCAATCGAATCCTAGTGAGGATCACTGAGTGGCTATCAAAAATATCCTAAAGTACTTGAGAAGGACTAAGGATGTATTCTTAATATATGGAAATGGAGATCTAGTAGTAAGCGACATACGAATGTCAGTTTTCAATCTGACCAAGTTGACTTCAAATCCTAGTCAGGATATGTTTTCACACTGAATGGTGAAGTAGTCAGTTGGAAGAGTCCCAAATAAGAGATGACTGTAGATTTATCGAGTCAGAGTATATTGCAGCTGTGGAAGCGGTGAAAGAAGTTATTTGGATCAGGAAGTTCATTATGGAACTTGGAGTGGTTCCGAGCATAGTATACCCAATATTATTATACTGTGACAATAATAGGGTTATTGCTCAAGTCAAGGAATCAAAGTCTCATCAAAGGTCTAAGCACGTGCTTAGGAGATATCACCTGATTAGGGAGATTATTGAAAGAGGTGATGTGAAGATAGAGAGAGTGCCCACAGATCAGAACATCGTATCCTTTGACTAAACCACTTCCTCAAATAAAATTTGATTCTTGTATACTCGCCTATGGTATTAGATACAAAGGCGATTGTCTTTACTGTACGTGGGAGACTGTTAGAGTAATGCTCTAAAGGCAATCACCTTTGGCACTTTTGCAAAAACTTTATTTTGATTATAAAGTGAAAAGAATTTTTCATTAATTTGATATTTGTTTATATATAAGTTGATATTGATCTTAAATCTAATTAATGAAGTCCATGATACAAAACATAGCATGAAGGAAATCATGATGAGATCATAATAATGAGATTCCTTTCATGTGCAATTATGTTAGTATCTAAGTAATCCCTAATTATAGGATTAATAAGACAGGACATTATTAATCCAGATAGAATAGCACATGTTATACTCCTTGATTTGATCAAGCAGTGGATCTCACAATCTGTAAACATGAGATATTTAGAGTTAACATATGAATGTTTACTAAGGGTAGTAAGTACATTAGATGCCCTGAAATGAGATTATCATATGGATGATCTATCGAATGTCAATGATTAATCTCAATATAGCAATAGTGCAAATATCCTTAGACTTAAGATACTCATGGATATCTTGGATACCAATCATGTGCTTTGACACCATTCCTTGTTACCTCAAGATAAGGTCACTCTTAGGGTGGTGATTGGATACAACTGTTACTATTCGAAGGTAACTGGGTAGCCGATAAAGGATTCACCACTCCTGATAGAATGAGATGATGCCCACGGCCTCTTGTCAGGGTCATTACTTATGTGTCATAAAGAGAGTCCTTAATGATACATAAAGTAATAAGAATCCAAGGCAAGAACTAACATCATTTGGACTATATGTGACGTAGTCAGTCTAGTAGGAGTTGACACATAGCCCATACTCTAAACCAAGTGGGGTATAGTATGGTGAAAGGATGAATTACACGGTAATTATCTATAGAAAGGTTCAGAAGTTAGATAATTAACTATCTAAGAGTTCACGTGTTAATTCATTAATATTCTGGCAAATTGGCATCATGAAACCCTTCATGATTTGTATGAATTAAGAGTTAATTTAACTGCCTAAAATAACCGAGAACCTAACGGTCACACGCATAAAAGATCGGATGAAAAATATAGTATGTATAACTAAATTTAAGTAGGCCACGATTATGGCCTATGGCGAGCCTAAGCCATGATCATGGCTCATTGGCCACGATCGTAACAGAGGGCATAAAAGAGTACATAAATGAGTTCTTCACTTATGTACAAGAGAGTTTAACCACTTCTTACACGCATAAGTGACAGATAAGGGCTCTAGAAGAGTTCTAGAGTGAGAGAGAGGTGTCAAGAGTCTTGTTCTTGCAATTTATGCAATTGTTGCATGAATCAAAGTGCATATAACAAGAGTTTTGATCTTTCTTTTCATTTTGAGCATCTACTAGAACTCATCTAGTTTGGTGCTTAAATCACCCTTACATATTGTTTCTTCTTGATCTTTTTCATGTTCTTAGGTGATCAAGGAAGGGTTTGGTGTTTGCAACAACCCAAACAAGGAGAAGAAGCAAGAAAGGAGTAGAAACAAAAGGTAAAAAGTTTTATATTTCATATTCTTATATATGTCTATGCATGCATGTGTGATTCTACCTTTTTCGAGTTGTCAGATTCTGACACTTCCACTAAAATCTCATGCATGTGATGCATACATCCATGGCAATCCCAACAGTGGTATCAGAGCAAGTTTATGGATGTATTAGATGGTGTATTGAACATTAGCAAAGTGTTTACTGGGTTGTGACAGACATGCATGTTGATTTAGAGTAATTTGCGTAAATTGTAGAAATTTTTTCTAATTTTCTTTCGCAGAAATGTTTATAAGATGTTATATCATGTTTTTGTCAAAGGAAATTGTAATTGAATGTCATTTGCTATATTATTTAGAATTAATAGCCAAACTGTTCATATGTTGGTTTATAGGAATCTCTGAAAAACTGAATGTCGCATATGTTGATTTTGAAAATTTCGTAATAATTCTAGAAATTTTTTTATTTTCTTTCATAGAAATGTTTATAAGGTGTTATATTATGTTTTTGTTAAAGGAAAATGCAATTGAATGGCATTTGCTATTTTATTACAAATTTAGTTTCAACTTGATGCACGTATGAAGTTCTATGAAATTCTAGATATCTGATAAACATACATGCCTGTAAATTCCATGTTAAATTTTATAAAAATTGTTTTTATGAATTTTATGCATGCACATGCAAGATGAGATGTTTCCATGTGTATGAGATGCATAACACTTATTGTTAAAGTGATAATCTTATGCATGTATGATGTAAAGTTTGATTAGTGTTAGAAATAATATGACAAGTGTCATACACATGTGATGTGCTAACTAATTCCTATTTATTAATAAATAATTCCTAAGAATTAGGATTTAGAATTTTTTATTAGACACACTTAGAATGTATAAGACTCTGGAATTTTTCCAAAATTAATTGAATTTGATTCAATTATTAAATCAAGTTAAAGTCAACATTAGTCAACTTTTTGACAGCTGATGGAGTTGACTTACTTAATGACTAATAGTGTATGTATTTCAATTATAAGACCTTAATAATGTTCTTATATGTTAAGAAATGTATTATTTTGATATTAATATCATATTTAATGCATGTGCTTGAAATTAAAGTTCTGGAAATTTTCCGAACATTAAATCGGTCGTTTTAGTGTTTAGTAGGTTAACTTATTTATCTTGACGATTTTGGCCGTCAAAATAATTTTGGCTTATGTTGAAATTGTTTAGATAAATTTGAGATGACCCAGGGATATTATAGATGACAAATTGATGTACGAAAATTCCTAAGGATTAATTTAGAATTAATCCAAGTAGAGCATAGCATTTCTACTGTGACTAGAAAAAGGGCATATATGTGGATTAAAGTGTTTAATTTGGACATCAAAATAATTGAATTTTAGGGTTCCTAATCGAATAACATTCATAACTCAAATTAGCTGAGACTAACTCTAGTACCCGATTCGGTTTAAGAGTTGAATCGAATCACGGACTTTAGACGCATAGTCAAATCACAACCTAAATTAAACCTCCTTTGTGTTATACATTCATTAGATGCATTTTAAGGGTTGTTATGGATATTGGCTCAATTTAATTGAATTGTCCATAATCTATATATATATATATATATATATATATATCATTCAAGCATTAATGAGATCAAAGAACAAATCCCTCAACCGAAATGTTAGGACTTACACCTTCCATTGATATGGCAAGAACTAGAGTTCTTTTAGAGTTGGGTTGTTAGGCAAACTTAAGCCCGCTCTACATGAATATGTTCAAACCATAGAAATTAGATTTTCGGATTAATGCCGTCTTAACATGGGATGTATATAAATCAAGAGTTGATAAACCAATGAGTGTGCTAAATCAACAGTTGACGGCACAAGTCAATAGTTGCATAACTGAATGCAATTTGTATGAATGATACCTACCGATTGACCTAAGGCGGCTTGTTGGGCAAACCCAAGGTCATTCTTAGTGATATCGAATATCAACCCATTAAAAAAACTATAAGTTTTCTCGAATTCATAATGAGGATTATAAATTTGCATAAGAATAGTGGGACCTATAACTCATATGATTAAAGTCTTTATCGATTATGCATTAGTGTACATTTTAACACTTTCTCATATTCTTCTAGGTTATTAAATCGCCACGATTCCTTCATCTAGTGTGAACCTACACTCTCTATTAGATTCCAACAAACTCACGAGACCAAACTTCTTGAATTGGCTATGGAATTTGAGAATTGTTCTTAAATTTGAGAAACTAGGATATATCTTAGATGAACCACTTCCCGATCCCTCTACTGTTGACGGATTTAATGATGATCAGAAAGCTTATAAGAAGCTATTGGATGATAGTGAGCTGGCTAGCTATATAATGTTTGCTTGTATGTCACCAGAACTGTAAAAGCAGCATGAGGCTATGGATGCTCATACCATAGTCTACCATCTGAGGGAACTATTTAATGAGCAAGCTCGGTCTGAAAGGTTCGAGACCTCGAGGTTGCTTTTCCACTTTAAGATGGTTGAGGGATCATCTCCAGTGCAATAAGCGTTAAAGATGTATGGATAAATTGAGAGGTTAGGCACTTTAGGTTTCATAATGGATAATGAATTAAGTATAGACTTAATTCTGACTGGTTTGACCAATAGTTATTCACAATCTGTGCTTAACTATCGGATGAACCAAATATCCACATCAATACATGAGCTGATTCAACTACTCAAAAACAGCTAAGCAAACTGTCAAGAAAGACAATAAGATTGTGATACTAGTGGACTCTTCTTCTAGTTCTTGCAAGAAGAGCCAAAGAAGACGAAGAAGAAGTTGTTAAGTCAAGAGGACTTTACGATGATTAATTTTGATGACAATCAAATAATAATAATGTTATAAACAAATAAACATTTTTGACAAGTGTGTTAAGTATGCAGATAAAGTACAAAACACAGACACAGAAGGAAACACAGACGCAAAGACAATATAGACGCAAAGTCAACACAGTCGCAAAGACAATATAGACGCAAATACAACAAAGACGCAGACGCAGACCCGAAATCAAAACATAGACACAAACGCAAAGTCAACATAGACGCAAATACAACACAAACGTAGACGCAGACGCAAAAGTCAACACAGACGCAAAGACAATATAGACACAAAGTCAACATAGACGCAAAGGCAACACAGACGCAAAGAAAACATAGACGATACCGTGAAGATACATTAGCACGTCAGATAGTTATTTAATTAGAGTTAGTTACAGAACTCAACTAAATGACGGTTATCCAACATCAAGAAGCGGCTATCAAAGATTAAGAAGCAGTTAAAGACGAAAGCTATAAATACTAGTCGTAGTCGAAGATGTTACAATGTTAGAGAATCCTAGAGAAAATTCTTACAAATCTTACGATTCATAAATCAGTGATCTTTGAGCGTTCAGTGCTTACTTAGAAAAGAGAAATTCAGTAATGCAATACAAAGAAAGCTAACCCTACTGTAACAAAAGCTCACAATCTTTTTCTAGTGAGAGAAAGAAAAGGATGATAGCCTGGAGAGGCTAAGATAGCTGAAAAATACTTTGTAAGAGACCTAAAGAGGCTTTGGAAGGGAAGAAAGAATACTTGTAATCATTTGAAGTATAGTGAAACACTCAGACGAACTCTGAGGATTGGACGTAGCCCACAGTTTGGGGTGAACTAGTATAAAAATTGCAGTGTCTATTCTCTATTCTTTACTTCAGTTTATTTTGTTGTTAAACAATTATATAGAAGTAACTTGCGATTTAACTACATAATAATTTTCGTATAAACTTTGTGATATCTTTTTAACAAGAAAGAGAAGTTCTTAACAAGATTTTAGTCACGAAAAGGGATACACCATTAAAGACCCCTTCTTGTGCACGGAGTTTCTTGTAAGTAAAGTCTATACTAACGTCTGATTTACTTCAATTGGTATTAGAGCTCGATTTCCTAGAACCACCTTTAGAAAGTGAAGACAAAGATCCATGGTAGAATCACATATTTTTATTGCTGAAGGTGCCTCTGTCACAAGACCTCTTATGTTTAATGGTGAAGATTATCATTATTGGAAGGATAAGATGCGACTCTTTATAGAATCTACATACATTGATCTTTGGGATATCATCGAGAATGGACCGTACGAACCAGTGGATGATGAAGGAAATGCCATTCCTCGCAACAGATGGACAACTGATCACAAAGCAAGATTTCAATTAAATTTAAAGGTCAAGTTTTTTCTGAGTTGTGCATTGAGCAGAAGTAAATATGATAAAGTTTATGGATGCGAGACTCCGAAGGAGATGTGGGACACTCTATCCATTGCACATGAAGGCACAAACCAGGTGAAAGAGTCCAAGATAAGTATTCTTGTACACCAGTATGAGTTGTTTAAAATGCAGGAAGACGAGTCTGTTAATCAGATGTTTGACGATTTCAAACTATCGTTAATAGACTTAAAGCTCTTAGGAGAATCTACGATAATCAAGACTATGTGAGAAAGATTCTCAGAAGTCTGCTGAGAAGATGGAGACCCAAAGTCATTGCTATACAAGAAGCCAAGGACTTGAGCAAACTAAAGCTAGACGAATTGCTTGGTTCTTTGAAGATACAGGAAGTCAAACTGGATGCTGAAGACAAACCTAAGAAAGACAAATCCATAGCATTAAAGGCTGGTTAGAAAAATCACAAGACTCGGAGAAATAAAAGTTCTTCATCAAAAGCATTGAAGATCGAAGAAGTCAAGAAAGATGATACCAGTGAGTCTGATCATAATTCAAGTGAAGATGATGACGAGTTATCTTTTACTTCGAGGAAGATCAGAAGGATGTGGAAAAAGAAAGCAAAAGGAAGCAAAAATTTTTCTTTTAAGAAAAATAGCAAAG
>JANZXP010051419.1:0-11558 GCA_027576715.1 Erythroxylum flavicans | reverse complement strand
ATGTACAGACATTTTTCATGTGCACATATCACTGTTCACAAATGCATGAGCATGAGATGTGTTTTCCTAATTTCTCCAATTAATCTCTCGTGTACCCGTTTGTATAATTCAACCCGTTATCTGGAAACAGGATGTTACAATCCCTCACTTGGGCCAAAACTTGAGATACAAATTGTAATAATTTAGGAGAAAGATAGGCAAACATCCAGGTGAACTAAGTCTTTAACCTAGCGTTCAAGAAATTTCAGAGGTAGAACTTACTAAAGAAATAAATAGCCTCAAAATGCCTTGATCTCATGATCACCCTAGAGAGATAGCCCCAAAAGCTCTCATAAGAGGATGGCTGGCCTCCCACAATCAAGTATGTGAGTCCATCAAGTTTGTACTGTTCACACAACTCAAACTTGGGCTATGAAACTCATTAAAGATTAAATAATTCAACCTCATCAAACAAAGTAAAGTCATGCTAGAGACGCAATTCAACAACTGAATATATTTCAGTGTTATTCCACAAACAAAGTACAAGTAAATAGTTACCACATAACTTCGTTTGAACCATTGAATTTGGTTTCCCAAGATGGGTGTCCATCACGAGGTTACTACATAACTGGGCTCAACTCCATCCTTTTATCATACTCCAAAACTAGTTTCCTACTCAAAGCTTTTGTAAACAGCACCGCTAAGTTTCTCTCTGGCTTGATATAGTCCAAAGAGATTACACCATGTCTAATTAAAGTGCAGACAATTTTATGTCTCAATCTGATATGCCTACTTTTTTCATTATATACCTTGTTTTCGGTAACATGAATGGCAGCCTGCGAATCACAATGAAGGAACATAAAAGGAATTAGTTTTTCCCAAAGCGGGATATTTGCTAAGAACTTCCTTAGCCACTCCGATTCTCGTCCTGCCAGTTCCAAAGCTATAAACTCAGCCTCCATTGTTGATCTTACAATACATGTTTGCTTGGATGATTTCCAAGACACTGCAGCTCCTGCCAAGGTACTGGTAGAGTGTATATCATCACTCTCCGTAACCCAGTTAGCATCAAAATACCCCTCCAATACAAGAGGATGACCACCAAAAGATAATCTATAATGTATAGTACCTTTCAAATACCCCAACAAATGAATCAATGCATTCCAATGTTCTTGACTAGGACTATGAGTATACCTACTAAGTCTACTCATACAGTATGTAATATCAGGACGAGAATAGTTCATTAAGAACATCACAACAAGAATTTTAGCATATTTAGCTTGGTTTACACTATCACTAAGATTTTTTTTAAAAGCAAACTAGCATCATAAAGAGTCTTGACTGGATCAACATAATAGTAACCAAACTTCTTCAGAATTTTCTTAACATAACGAGTTTGATTCAACCTAAAACAAGAGTTAGTCCTATCAACTTTAACTTCCAAAATAGAGTCCACAGGTCCATGATCTTTCATATCAAAGGAAGACTTTAGCAAACTCTTCATAGTATCAATGACAGATAAACTAGTACCAAAAATAAGCATATCATCCACATAAAAAGTTATGATCACACAACCACTGAAGTCAGATTTCACGTAAATGTAAAAATCAGCATTATAAGAGGCGAAACCATGTTTGAAAATCTCACTTTCAAATTTCTTATTCCACTGTTTGGGAGCTTGTTTAAGTCCATACAAAGACTTAACCAACTTACACATCTTTTATTTTTGACCAGGCACTCTAAACACCTCGGGCTAGACCATACAAATTATTCTCATTTAAATCACCATTCATGAAAGTTGTCTTAACATCTATTTGGTGTACATGAAGCTTAAATAATGAGGCAATAGCAAACAACATCCTTATAAATGCAATTTTAGTAACAAGAGAGTAAGTATTAAAAAAGTCCAATCCTTCCTTTTCTTTAAAGTCTTTAATCACAACTCTTGCTTTGAACCTCTCAATGGTTCCTTCAGGTCTTAATTTCTTTTTGAAAATTCATTTGTACTCTAAAGGCTTACACCTTAGAGGTAGGTCAACTAAAACCCAAGTTTTATTAGGCATAATTGACTCTAACTCACTGTCTATGGCTTCCTTCCAAAAGGTAGCATCCACAGATCTCATTGCTTCATTATAAATTTTGGGATCTTCCTTAATAATATAAATCACCACAAAATTGTCATCTATCTCCTCAAGTTTTTTTACCACAAAGGAAGTAATAAAGTCATAACAAAAAATGATGGGTAATCTAGCTCTTTTGTTTCTCCTTAGTTCAATAATTTCCTCTTCCTTTATATCATCATTGATAAAAGAACTAGGGACAGATTCTCTAGGAACTTGCACACTTACTTTCATAGGAAATATGTCCTCAAAGAACACTCCATCTCTTGACTCTGTAATTGGTTCATAAGTGTTAAATCCCTCTTCCTTAACCATAAATCTATAGGTAGCATTATTAGAAGCATATCCTATAAAAATTGAATCAATGGTCTTAGGCCTAATTTTCTTCCTCTTATGTTCAGGTAAAGCAACCTTAGTTAAAAACTGCCACACTTTTAAAAAACTCAAGTTAGGTGGATAACCTTTCCAAATTTCATAAGGAGTTTGATCTAGTTTTTGATGAGGGACTTTGTTTAGAACATAACAAGCTAAAAGAATAGCTTCCCCCAACATAAAATCAGGTAAACTTGAGAAAATCAAAATCAAGTAAACTTGAGAAAATCAACATTGCACTCATCACATCCTTAAGTTCTCGATTTTTCCTCTTAGCTATTCCATTTTGTTTAGGTGTATAAGGGGTTGAAAGCTTATGAATAATCCTGACCTTTCCACAATAATCAACAAAGAAATCAATACTATACTCACCACCTTGATTAGACCTTAATCTTTTAATTTTACTTTTCAATTGGTACTTCACCTCAGCTTTGTATTTTATAAACACTTCCTCTACATCACTTTTATTTTTTAATAAGTAAACCTTAGTAAATCGAGAACAATCATCCACAAAAGTAATATAATATCTCATGCCTCATTTACTCTCACTATTATTAAAATGACCCAAATCTGTGTGCACTAAATCTAACAATTGTGACTCTCTCGCAGTCACTAACTTAAAAGGTTTCTTAGAGTGTTTAGCCTCAACACAAATTTGACATTTTTTCATTTCATTATGATCTAGTTAGGTAATAAGTTTAAGTTTTGCTTCCTCTTAATTGACCTCACATTCACATGCCCACATCTAGAGTGCCATAGATTTAGAGACTCAACAATATAAGCAGAAGAAGTAGATGCATTCATTTCAATGTCAAGTACAAATAAACCCCTATTACAAAATCCTTTACCAACAAAGTTCCCATTCTTAGTAAGAACTAGCTTATCAGAGTCAAAAGTAAGTTTAACACCAGCCTTGTTAAGTAATGCTCTAGAAATCAAGTTTCTACGAACATCAGGAATAAACAAAACATTTTCTAATGCTAAAACTTTTCCAGAAGTGACTTTGAGAGTGACCTTTCTAACTCTTTGGACAGGAACTCTGTTGGAGTTGCCCATGTATTGAATTCACCATCCGTAGCTTCATTCAACTCCTTGAATAGGTCCTTATTGGTGCAGATGTGGCATGTGGCTCCTGTGTCAACAATCCACTTGATCAAATTTCCAGCAGGTTGACTTCTGACACCACAACAGTAATGATCTCCTTGTCATCATCACCAACTTCGACCATATTAGCTTGAGGCTTATCAAAGCTCTTCTGCTTACCCCATTGGTACCCCTTCTGGTTTCATTTCTCGAACTGTCGTGGTGTCTGTCCTTGGTCCTTCTTTTTATGGTTGATTCTAGCTTAGCAAAAAGCAGTAAAATGGCCTAACTTGTGGCACCACCAATAGTCACCATCAATCCTTTTGCACTTGACCTGACCATGCTTATTGTTATTGAAGGACTTGTTTTGCCCACCATTCTTCTTGAAGTTACTTGCATTTCTATGTTCTATCACATTAGCCTTAACAGTAGGGACAAGGGTGAGTGATTTGGTCTTATCTTGCGTACGGTTGACTACCTCAATCTTTATATGTCCTATCAACTCCTGAAGCTTTATGTCTTTTTTCTTATGCCTCAATTGGTTTTTATACTCATTCCATGAGATAGGTAGTTTCTCAATAATGGCATTACCTTGAAATAGTTTACACATGTTCATACCCTCAGCAAGGATTTCAGCAACTAAGTTTTCATACTCATGTAATTGGTCCATAATGGGTTTATCATCAACAACAGTAAATTTTAACTACCTAGCAACTGCATTTTTTTTAGTACCGGCATCATTCGTCCCATATTTCACTTCTAAAGCATCCTAAATTTTCTTGGCAATTTTGTACTTGCAATAAATATCAAATAATGGGCTGATCACATGATTGAGCAACACTCCCCTATTGGTACGGTTATCTTTAGTCGTCTTAGGGTCAGTATTGTCACTAGGAATTTTTTGAAACAATACATAATCAATTTCGTATTGTTGAAAGTAAAATATAATTTTCTCAAACCATCATTTAAAATTTCTCTCATATAAAGCCTCTAATCTAGTAAGGTTAAGTATAATTTTTGAGGTAATAGTGAGAAGGACAGAACCTATGTGAGGAATAGTAAGTGTAGAACCTACGTTTGTCTCATTCGTAGATGATATATTGAATCTGGTAATAGAGATGTCTCACTCAAAACACTCAAGCAGTAGTAAGAATAGAGCAATATTCTAAAATAAATACACAACAACATAATCGAAAGAATTACCGATAAACAGTATAAAAAAGCAACAATTTCCAACAAGCAGTAGCAGTTCAATAATTTTTCGAATAACGGTAGCAATATAATAATTTTTTGACTTAGATTGTTAGCGAAAATAGTAGTAATAATTAAAATTGGAACGGTATTTGAATGGAAGACGTCGTGAAAAAGTTCACTATCCTAAGTCAAAAATTCCCCCTCTACGGTGTAGCAGGACAACGGGATCTGACCCTAGAGTTAATGCCTTCTCCTCTACCAACTTTAGTGCAAGGGTGAAATAGGAACTGTCTTCAAGAGCAAAAAGCAACGTAGAATGAAAGAAAAGACTTGTGTTTGATGAGGCTTAAAAGGGTGTCAGTAGTAGAATCAATAATAGAAACAATACATTCTAGAATTCACCGATTTTAATGTTATTCAACTATTACCCCTCATATGAGGTGTGATGCTCTACGGCTGAATGAATAGTAAAGCCAAAGGTTTCATTTTCAGCACAAGATAAACAAAAGGTTTTATTGAATACTACTCTCACACAATGGATTAATCAGTCTAATTGAAGGTTGTTTATTCTTTCGTATATAGATGAACATCGTGAGGTGAGCTATATATAAGAAAATCAAAATGAACATTATTAGGCGAGAGTAATGGTAACAAAGAAAGGCAACATTTTTATTATTAATGGTAATAAACAAAGAGTTAATGAAAGAAACGTTATAAACATTTCCTTTGCCATTAAACCAAGTTTTTGGAATAATAACGCCCAACATAAGCAACTTAAGATTGATTTATCTCTTACGTTTTTAAAGTATGCATTAAAACATTCTACAATGTTATTTAACAACAAATCACTCTTAAATCTTTTATCAAAGGCATGCTTACATCATCTCTTATCGAGAATATTTGCCAACTAATCATGTGTCTCCTTGTTGACACTCTCCAACTTACTCATTTGCCTCTCATACCCTTGCCAAGTATAATATAAAGGTGTACTTCTCTCTTGAATCTTATAAGTTGCAAGCAATTTATATTTACTCTATAAATTGGCCCATAATTGCTTAAAACAATAACAATGTTCAAAATGTGCTTACTTATGCTTAAATAGTTCCTAAAGACTCTTTATCACTTTATTGATGCAGGTTCAATATTAATCATGTGATATTTCTTATGAAAAATAATGTTATGATTTTTATTTTGTTACTTTTTTCTATCATTCATAAACACGCTCAAATAGTTCCTAAAGACTCTTTATCATTTGATTGATGCAAGTTCAATATTAAATCACGTAATATTTCTTATGAAAATAACATTATGAATTTTATTTTGTTACCTTTTTCCTGTCATTTATAGACACCCATAAGCGATCACTACCAATGTCATCAAGTAGACATCCCAAAAACTATTTTTAACTCTCTTAGTGCCTAAGTTTCATAACAACCCAATCTAATGAAAAATGTTATCATTTAGATCCCTTCCAATGATTGTCAACATTTACCCACTATAGCTTATTTTAAATGACAACTACCTATTCATATAATTGGTTTACAAGTGTTCACAAACTCAAATTTTCACTTGTTCAAGACAAATATAACATGAATAAAATATACATTTAGGAGATCTTATGTATAGTGAGTTGCCTTATTGCTTTCTATTGCATCCAAAAAGTAGCCTCTTAAGTTCTTGCATTGTTCCCCTTTATATCCAAGCAGTAAATGCAATGTGTGCCCCTAAACTCTATACACTTTAATGTCTAAAATCTCATGCTAATAATCATGTAAAATAGCCCCTTTTAACTTTGAAGTGTTCCACTTAATTTTTTTCCCTTTTCACAAAAACTTCAAATAACAACAAAAAAATGACTTTGTCTTTATTTTTATGGAATATTTGCTTGTGTGGCATCAAATAGATTACAAAAATGTCATTGAATGAATAATCATCACATTGTTATTTGTTATATGGCTCGTAATACTATATCACAAAACATAACATTGTTTTGGAGTTTGCAATTAGGTTTCCTAATGCAAGTTTACGATAAGAGTGATGTGTGTTACAAAACTATAAAGGAGTTATTGATAGTTTTTAAAAGTCAAGTACAACATTAAAGAAAAGTTTAAACAATAAGGGGTTTAATATATTTAATCCTAATTGACAAATATACATTAAAAATTTAAGATAAAATGAATTTTTAAAATAAAATAATAAAATGTTTTAAAAATCAAATAAATAACTATCATTATATTTAAGAGTTTAATCATTTTTATAATTCATACTACCATTATATATAACCATATATGATAAAATAAATAGTTATACTCAATAAAATCAATGACAATAAAACTTTATTCAAAATATTAAAAGAATATGTTTCCTTTCATGATGTTTTTAATATTATTTAAATTTTTATTATTTTTATTGTTTAAATTAAAATTGTTATTTTCATATTTTTGTTTTTATATCTATATAAAATTATACTACCTTATTAGTTTCATAAATGTTGTTTACAATATAGCAATCTTTGTTTCTCTATTTCTTATGCATGTTAGTTAGTTTAGGACCATATCTATAGTATATTTATTGTATTGTTAAAATCATTTTTATTCCAAAATCCCTTGTTTTCATATCACACCCCTATAATGATTCAGAATTTCTCTCCTTTTATAAGAATCAAACATCATTTCAAGCTTAGTAACCTTCTAGCTGAAGTGGATGCTTTTGAGGAAGCAACTTCAAAATGAATCAATTATGAATTTTAGGGCATAAAATTTTCATTTGTATGAGAAAAATATAACATATTAAGGAGGAACTAATGGCCCTACACAAAAGTATATAGGAAGCACTTAGAAAAATTAATGGAAATAAAGGAAAGGTTAAATAAGGCTTAATATAATCTCCATCTTTCCTTATCATATGAGGCTCTTTAAGTAGAGGATAATATTCTCATGGTACAAGGCTCCTAAAGGGTTACTCTAGATTCAATCACTCTCCAAATTGTATAATCAAGATAGACTTTCAAAAGCCTACGATAGTGTGAGCTGGGAATTCTTATGAAAAATACTAAAGGCCACGGGTTTCCAAACATATTCACATAATGGTTAAGGGAATGCATATCTTCTATTTCTCTTTTTAGTATTGATCAATAACCATCATACTAAATTCTTCAAAGACGCTAGAGGCCTCAGAGAGGTGGATCCTCTATCCCCTATCTCTTCATCCTTTGCATGGAGACCTCAACTCAATCATCAAACATGAAGTGCTCATCAACTCCAATTTTAGACATCCCACAAAATGCAAGAAAATTAGTTTAACTAACCTTTGTTTTACATATGACCTCCTCTTATTTTATAGGATAAAGATGAATTCCATTCAAACTTACATGAAACCTCTTGACACTTTCAAATTCTTTTTAGGCCTGCAAATAGAGTCACTTCCTCATATCAAAAAATATCATTGCTTTAGAGCCTCTCATCTTTCAAACCACTGGAATGAAGTTCAAAAACTACCCCCTATGTATTTGGGACTACCTGTCTCTACTAAAAGGCTTAACTTTATAGAGTGCACACCACTTTTAGAGAAAATTCAGAAGAGGATCAGCTCATGGGTTAATAAATTTCTATCTTATATTGGGAAGATTCAACTCATCATATCGGTGCTAAATTCATTACACATATATTAGAGCTCCCACATTTTTCTCTCCCAAGGCATAATTAAATCGAATGAAACGCTACTTGAGAACTTCTTATGGTGCCATCCAAATTGTGCTAAAGGATCTACCAAAGTGAAGTGGGCAAATATATGTCTTTCTACAAAAGAAGGTGGACTAAACATTACTCTAATCAAAATCACAAATCAGGTTTTGATTCTTAAATGACTTTGGTGGATACTAACTGATAAAACTTCACTTTGGATAAAATGGCTTCATTCTTACTTCCTCAAAGGTAGAAGCATATGGGGGTTTAGGGAAAGGTCTCATACTCTCACTTTTTCAACCAACTTCTGAAGCTGAAGGATAAGGTACAAAATGAAGTCTCATACACAATCGGGAATGGAAGATTGATATCTTTGTGGTATGGCAACTAGTCGGGCATCAGACAATTTATACAACATTTCAACAACTTAAATAGCCCATAAACCTCATCCCTCAATATAAGACTGAGCTTTATGATCAATGATGTTTCATGGAATTTCCCTCACAACTTGAGACACCTACAACCTGCCTATCCACCTAGCCCAACCTCTTATAAGACCTTCTACTAGCAAGACCAACTCGTCCATAAACTCACCAACAAATGCACCAAAAACCTGCTAAAAAGAAGAAACTCAAAGGTAGCTTGGCCTAAGATCATATGGACTAAGACTTTAACTCCAAGAATATCCTTTATACTGTGGTTAACAATCCAAAATAGAATAAGCACATCTGATATAATGGCATATCTAAAATTAGATAAAATTTGTCCAATGTGTCGAGTTCATATGGAAATAAGAGATCATCTCTTTTTTACGTATCCTTTCAACAACACCATATGGAATCATATCACAAGTGTTTAAGGTTTGATTTAGGGAACTACTTCACTAAGATGATACAAAAATTGCTCAACCTGATAGCTCATTCAAGTTCAAACAAGTTGATTCATATCCTATCCTTGGGGCTTTGTGTATATATAATGTGGAAAGAAAGAAACTCTAGAAGGTTTGCAAACAAAAGAACATCTAAGGAGTCCATTATTACAGAGATCTTTAAGGAACGTAGAGAGCTAATCCTAATAAAAAATCTCAAACAGACTTATAACACAAACCTCTTATCCTCATTAAACATCTAGCTCATTAATCCTAATAAAGAATCTCAAGCAGACTTATAGCACAAACCTCTTATCCTCATTAAACATCTAGCTTACTAACATACTATAGCATGAGTGATTATCTTAGTATAATCTTGGCTTTTGTTTAGTTCTTACCCCTGCATCTAGGATAGTTGGGGGTATTACCCTTACTATCTTGTTATTTTGGTATGTTTGTACTATTTTCTCAATTTTATTAATTTAAATTATTATTTCTTTTTTAGAAAAAAGAGGAAAAAGCTACATTGCTTAGATATTCCTGAACAGTATAATACAATTATTCCTTTTGAAAATAAAGAGTCAAGATATATTAGCTAAAAGATCAAGATAATGATACTTTCTTCTTTCATAAATCAATAATTACAAGGATAATATTTATAGAATTGTATCCTTTATAGATAATATATGGGTTAAGGTAGAAAATTAGCAAGGTTTGTTATAAGAGGCTTTTAGCTTGTTCTCTAACTTTACTGGTTCTCCTATTACAAACTTTTTTTTATTAAGCACTCGTTAATTTATCATCAAATAGAAAATTACTTATCTTAAGATTGATTCCTTATCTAAACCATTCATTTTCAAAGAAGTAGAGGAATTATATTTTTCCTTAACCCTAATAAGGCTCTAGGACTTAACGAATGAATTTGTTTTTTGGAAAGCTTGGTCTCATATCAAATCAATGGTCGAAGAAGCAATACTAAAATTCTTTAATTATGGAAAGATGTTGAAAAAGGTTAACAAAACTTTAATTTGTTTCATTCTTAAAGATTCCTTTCCATGTTCTTTGAAAGACTTTAGGCTTATATCTTACTGTAATACATTCTATAAAATCATTTATAAGATGATTACAAGCAAACTAAGTGTTTGCTTCCTAAATACATTGATTCATCCTAATGAGCTTTTATAAAGATAGGCAGATATGGGAGAACATTCTCTTGGCCCAGGAGATTTTCAAGTGATATAATCAGAAGCATACAACAAATATTTGGGCACTCAAAATTGAATTTTCACAAAGCTTTTGACCCTATAGACTGGAGCTTTATAATCAACACTATAAAAGCATTTAGATTCCTTGACGTTTTTATTAGTTAGGTTGAGCAATGCCTTGGTGTATTAATGAATGGCGAACCTATTAATGGAGTTACAGGTTTGAGATAAGGAGATCCTCATCTTCTTATCTCTTTCTTCTAAGTATGGAGGTACTTTAAGACTTATCAAATTGATCATTAACTAAAAGAAGCACTTAAAGTTCCACTCAAATGCAAAAAAAAAAAGGGTATGATTGTTTTTTACAAATTATTTAATACTCTTCTCAATATTTGATATTAATTTTTTTTGTGTTTGAGGACTACAATAAACATTTTTAAGCAGATGTCAAGGTTATCTACTAACAAGGAAAAAAGGAGGTTGATCTTGTCATTAAGTGTACACTACCTAGATGAATGATTATCCTCTTTAATGGGGTTAAAATTTTTAAGCAAAGGGAAATAATAAGAATGGAGATCAAGAATCATATCGGAAATGGTGACTTAATAATTTTTGGTATGATAATTGACTCAGTTTTGGACCTCTCACAGAAGTATATGAACTTGATGGTCTCCCAAACTCAATTCCAAAATCTGCTTTAATTAAAGAAGTGTCGGGACAAAAAAAATAAGGCATTAAGTTGATTCCAATAAGTCCTCTTACTACCATGATATTAAATACAAGCCTTTTTCCCAATGTTGCGAATACCGTACCGGACTTGGTACCGGATTGAGGTCTAGAACGGTACTGTACCGGTACCGGTCAATACCGGGTACCGTTTCAGGCAATTTTTTATATTTATGAAATAGTCCCTGAAATTTTAAAATTTTGCAAAATAGTCCACTGATATATTGTACAGTTATATACTGTACAGTTTTCTGTTTACAAGTTTACATCAACCCTATTTTCAAAAATCATAATAACAAATAATAATCACAATTAGTAATTTAATATA
>JANZXP010051378.1:0-11562 GCA_027576715.1 Erythroxylum flavicans | reverse complement strand
ACTAAAGCTCTTCTGGTTACCCCATAGGTACCCCGTCTGGTTTCCTTTCCCGAACTATCGCGGTTTCTGCCCTTGGCCTTTCTTCTCATAGTTGATTCTAGCTTGACAATTGGCAGCATGATGGCCTTGCTTGTGGTACCACCAATAGTCACCATCAATCCTTTTGCGCTTAAACTGACCTTGCTTATTATTAAAAGACTTGTTTTGTCCACCATTCTTTTTGAAGTTATTAGCATTTCTATATTTTACCACATAAGCCTTAACAGTAAGGACAAAGGTGAGTGTTTTAGTCTTATCTTGTGCACGGTTGGCATCCTCAATCTTTATATGTCCTATAAACTCCTGAAACTTCATGTCTTTCTTCTTATGCCTCAACTAGTTTTTATATTCATTTTATGAGGGAGTTAGTTTCTCAATAAAGGCATTAGCTTGAGACAACTCATATATATTCATACCCTCGGTAAGGATTTCAACAACTAGATTTTCATACTCATGTTGTTGGTCCATAATAAGCTTATCATCAATAACGGTAAATTTTGACCACCTAGCAATTGCATATTTCTTAATACCGGCATCTTCCGTCCCATATTTCAATTCTAAAGTATCTCAAATTTCCTTAGCAATTTTATACTTGTAGTAGATATCAAACAAAGGGTTGATCATATGTTTGAGCAACACTCCCCTAATGATACGGTTATCCTTAGTAGTCTTAGGGTCCCTATTGTCACTAGCAATATCTTGAAACAGTACATAATTGATTTCGTATTGTTTAAAGTAAAACAAAATTTTCTCAAACTATCGTTTAAAATTTCTCTTATCTAGAGGCTCTAATCTAATTAGGTCAAGTATAATTTTCAGGGTTACAGTGATAGGGGCTGAACTTATGTGGGGAACAGTAAGTGTAGAACTTACGTTGGTCTTATTTGCAGATGATATATTAAATCCAAAAGCAGAAATGTCTCACACAAAATAATCAATAATATAAAGAAAACAACACTGTATTTTAACTTTTACCAAAATAAATAGGCAGCAGAAAAATCGCAATAATTTCCAACAAACGGTAGCAACGAAATAAATAATTTCTGACTTAGATTGTTAGAGAAAATAATAGTAATAACTAAAATTGAAACAACTTATCTGAAATGCAAGGCGTAGTGAAAAATCAATGTCCTAAGTCAAAAATTCCCTCTCTATAGTGCAGTAGGACAATGGGATCTGACCCCAGGGTTAACACATTCTCCACTAGCTTCGGTGTACTTCAAAGGGTAAAGTAGGAACTGTCTCTAAGAATTAAGCAGAAGAACCAAGAAAAAGAGTAGATTTGAAGAAGATGGGTTACACTGGCCTTAAGACAAGAAGAATGATGTTTTCAGATGTTATAAGCTTCTTCTATACCTCTGTATATATATAGAAAAGGAGGGAGAGGTGTGAGGTTGACAAAGCTAGAGAGTAGAGTAGCATGTGCCTGTGTATATGAAAAACCAACACACAATGAGTATATATATATATATATTAAAAAATAAGAAAGTTGGAGGTCAATAAAAATAGCAATTAAAAGACATGAATATAAGAAACGTTATCGTAATAAAAGTGTAATAAAATGATGGATGTTACATGAAACGTTGGTAACTGAAAAATAAAAATTGTATTCAAGTTTTGGAACAATCAAAACATCAACAGGTAGGCATGTCAGGCGTCTACCGAAATCTGAATTTGGAATTATCAGATATTGACCAAACACACCACACCGTCCCTCCAGCTTAGTCTATTTCAATTGCTGAAAAATATGTTTAATTATTCGGTGGATATAAATGATCAGCTACTTTTAAATTCACCAAAAAGAGGATCAAAGAAAGTGGTTCGAATGACTTGTCATATAATTAACTTATTTCTTTTCATATGACTCAGATGACATCAACTTTGCTTGAGCATTACTTAGAGAAAGGCATTGCTAGATGCATTAACCAAAGCATTTAGATGTAGCTGAAGCCGGCTAGTAAGTCTATAATCTTAGGTCTGTCCTATCACCATTTCACCACAATAGTACTCCTCACAAAGTGTTTATTATCTGACCATACCAATTGCCCAAATACATAGTCCTTCCCTGCATTGCCTTGCTTACTTGTCAGTGTCACCTTGAAGCTTTTCTCTTCGCCAACTTTCTTGAACACTAAGCTCTCTGGTTCAACAGAAACAGATAACCCATTAGGCTTCTTGATACCAACTTTGTAAGTTCCTGGAGAGCCAACATTTTTAACTGTTCGAGTTATGGTGATTGAGCCAGTGAATTTAGGGACTGCGATAGAAGGGTAGTTGAAGTTGGCAAGGTCAATGGGCTCGAACGGGCACGTATATAGAGCCTCTGAGAAAGATGAAATTTGCGTTCCATTGTACCCCAGTGCGCAAAGAAAGTTCAGGTAATCAATAGCATTCAAGTCGTAAACTAGTCCTGGATCCATAGCTTGGTCAGGTCTTACATGTCCTGACCCGTAGTTGAATGCATTTGCTTTAGAGTAGGATGCATTGAGAATTGGCTCCATATAGCTGTCCGTTGTCCCTGCTGCTAAATGTTAGTAAACAAAGTTACTGCGTATAATTGGTAACTATAAGTTTATAAGCATTGTTCGTGATCCATATACCGAAATGTGACCAACAACATCACCTTAGGTAAAAGGACTAGTACAATTACCAGTAGTCATTATCGCTGATCTAATTGCTGCGGGACTCCAACTTGGATAGAGAGTTTTAAGAAGGCCAACAATTCCTGAGATGTGAGGACATGACATTGAAGTTCCTGAAATCGAGTTAAATAGAACTCGTCGTGTGTCAAAAGCTTGATTTGTTGGCCCTTGTTCTTCTGTGTAGGCTGCTATAATATTTACTCCTGGCGCAGTGATATCAGGCTGCAAAAAGAGGTGATTGAATATGCAAGTTTAGAATATAATGAAAATCATCTTTAACAAATGGATTAAGATGTTGTTAGTGCCTTCAGAATCTCTGGCGTAACGATGTTGGGTCCTATTGATGAAAAAGCTGCCATCACAGGGGCTGGCCTCGTACCAATTTGTGTTTTTGGGCGTGTAATGTAGGCTACAGGAAACCTGACGAAATTTTGAAGTTATTAAGGAAAAATCCACCTAATAGGATGCAAGGACATCAAGATTTTGCTTGGTTGTCCTCCGTATCAACCAAGACTGAAGAAGTAATATCATTTTTACTTGGTGGAATTGATGTAATTGAAGACAGCAACGCCGTCCAAGTACGTCAGTTGCGTAGCAGGAAGGACATGAGGATCAGCATTAACATCATTGCCATTTAGTTCACTATTGACAAGAACCATTGCTACGGCACCCGCCAGAGCAGCTTGCTTACCCTTGTCCACCCTTGCATTTATGCCTCGAAGACAGACCAAGATCTTTCCTTTAGCCTTTTCCTGATCCAGTGTTCCATCTTTGCACAATAAACTGCGTTGTGATAATCATCAAATTTTAAGTTGCTAAATGACATAACACATTGTTTGCAAGGCTTAACATCTGAAGCATAAATAATAAGCCATCTAACTGAGTGTAAGCGATTTGAATATCAATCATAACGTGCATTGTTTAGGTTCTTACGCATCTGCAATTGATGCATTAGGCCTTGCAGCATTAGCAGCACTCATAAGTGGGAAATATTTGTTGGTCGGTAAGGCTGTATCTGATAGACTTTGTCCCTGTGAAACCAAACGGATTGAACTCACTGCTTAAGATACAATAATCATGGAAATGTTACAGGAAATGCAGAGGAAGATATTGTTACTAAAAATGACAAGAAGTGCAGTAGAAAGGGAGAAAGACACCTTGTAGCTCATGTGGTTGCCAAGGACTACATAACTTGGGAATTCCCTGTCCATCGTGATCGCACCAACTGTGATTTGCCACGGTGCAACATTGGATACAGTACCAACAGCTGGACCAGAATTTCCAGCAGAGCAAACAACTACAATTCCTCGCTTAACAGCATGGAAAGAGCCAATTGCGACACTGTCATTGAAGAATGGAGTAGGATTGGCTCCCAATGACACAGACAGAACATCAACTCCATCGTCAATAGCAGCATCGAATGCAGCCAATATATCTGCATCAAAGCATTCATTACCATTAACTGGGGGATAACACACCTTATATGCAGCCACCCGGGCTTTTGGTGAACCCCCTTTTGCTACTCCTTTGCCAAAGTTGAAGACACTGGCTCCTGCTACAAAGTTTCCACCTGCTGTTGATAGTGTATGCGATCCATGGCCATCCCCATCTCGAGGCCTATTATAGGAGGAATTGAGCGGACCAGCTACAGAAGCATATCCTTTGTTGAAGTACCTAGCTCCGATGAGCTTCCTTCACATATATAATACACCGGAGAGTTCAATAAACTATCTACAGAGGGGCTACTTATAATTTAACAAGCGAGATTTGTTGGAAGCATCCAAAAATATGAATCAAGAATACTATATACTATACTAGTACGTGGCTAGGTCTCGAAACAGAGGGCAGCAACAGAAAACCAGATATGATTTAGTAGTTTAACACAACAAGCAACCTGTTCAGTATTTTCTGAAAAGGAAATACAAGTTTGCACAGAAAACTAAGCTCATGCGCACAAACATGAAGTTAAAGAAAATAAAACTTTCTGCCCGAGAGAGTACATTATGTGCTGGAGAAGAAGAAACTAATTCCTAAAAAAATTACATAAGTTATCGGTGATGTTTAGATCACAGTGGCTATTTTAAGAATTCTCCATTCGGTAAAATTGAGATCCAAATATCTTTAAATTGCAATCACTTGGCAGCTTCAAAAATAAATTATCTTAATCACAGACTAATTTCATGATCTTGGACAACAGATTTTGTAGTTTAAGATTGTAAAATGGCTGCATCATTCTAGCCAAGAACTCATAAACATATGACCAGTTTCAGAACTCATAAACCATTGAATCTTCTCAAACACTGTGCCTTAGCGGAATTTCAACTAGTGTTAATGATGATAATTATGTCAATAAAAGATTTCAACTTGATGTTAATGATAATGATATTTATGTTAATAAAAGATTTTAAATAGGTGTTAAAGATAATGATGATTATTATCCCAATAAAAAGTCAAGTTGACATTATAAATTTGAACTCTTTAACTTCTCCTCATCCCAAGAACAAGAAAAAAGAAAAATGACATAAAAGTTGGAGGAAGATTCTTTGATCTTCTTATCTAATTCTCCCGTTCTCATGTTATCTTGGCGATTCAATTTTTGTGAATCTCATTTACCAAGTCTAACGGATTTTGTCCAAGATTTGAGGATTTCTAGATGACAGAAAGATAAGCACCTTTCTTAGAAAACTCCAAACAAACCGGTAAAGGAAAGTT
Source organism: Erythroxylum flavicans (assembly GCA_027576715.1). Lineage (NCBI taxonomy): Eukaryota > Viridiplantae > Streptophyta > Magnoliopsida > Malpighiales > Erythroxylaceae > Erythroxylum > Erythroxylum flavicans. Next base: position 6,169 of record JANZXP010051378.1, on the reverse strand, counting down.
GATGCCAACTATTCCCAGACCCCATCCATGTAATAGTCAACTTCATAGATATGCGGGCTACATGGTGAATGGCCACTAAGGTTGGACCAAAATGGATCAGCTACCAGATTTTTATTGGCTCCGAGTTCATTGGCATGAAAGTAGGGCAAAATGGAAACGCAAAAACCTAATTTAGTCTACTTGGGAGTACTCACAAACCAGATTAGCATTTGTAATAGCTAATTAATCTGTACTGGGAGTCCATGATTAAGAGTATGATGACATGGGGAAGATAATGATTTGTAAAGTGTGAAACAGAAGCAAACCTGTTGCAGTGGAAACTAGGATCCGACCCAGTCTGACATATTCCTTTCCACTTTGAAGGAATCGGTCCATACCCTTCATCGCTAAAGCTTTTTGACTCTGGCCGGACGCCTACCGCATGCGCATTATAGAGAAAAATTAAGTAGGGCAAAGAGAGTTGAAAGGTGTACCACAAAAAAGAAAAATAACAGCAATGAACTCTTGCTCATGACTCGTTATCCAAAATGCATGCTCACTGCTTGAAAGATGATGATTCTGCTTCATTCTTGGACCATTTTCAGAACTGGCATATTTTGATTTGGACATCTTCACGCAGACAACTCATTTACTTGATCCTAATAATTAAATTATGAACTTGCAGATTAAGTAAATTTCAGTAAAAATAAAGAAAAACCCATTTTGGAGTTTAAATAAAAAGAATGATGTACACAATTTATTTCCAGTCAACTTGGTGGTTCATTGTAATAAAATGGGTTTACGAAACAGCGGCTCGAGTCGGCTGGTCAATGAATGCACCTCATAAGTCAGGAAAAGCGAGAAGACTTGCGCTTTATTTATGCTTATCATTGTCGTGTAGAAACGTAAAACTCTTGCCTTTTTCTTCAACATAGTCATTTAATGCCGGTTTAGTCAACTTAAAAAATATTCAAAAGTGCGATCAAGTTGGATAACTTAGATCTAATCTTAAACCAAGTTCCTTGGCTAAAGAGCTAACTAATTAAGTTGACTTCAGAAACAGCCAAATGGAAATTGTTTGAATGTCTGGTTACGTACCTGTATCAAGGTTTCCGATAATCACATCTTCGCCGAATCTTGCCTTCTTCCAAAGTGAGTCCGAAGGAACTATGCCGTCATTCTGCTCCAATCCCAGGAAGCTCCATGAATGAGTTGTATGCAATTTCCTTCCTTGGTTCAAGAACACTGACACTACACTTGGATGCCCTGTGTTGGACAAGGATTACAATAACTCAAACAAACAGAGTAAGGGAAGAGAAGCAAAGCAGGCTAAGCAGTTTTCAAGCACTCACTGGCTATCGCAGCTGCTACTTCTTCTTCCAAATTTGCAGCGAAACCATTGATATGCCTTGTGTACGAGTAGAAGATGGCATCTTTGGCCAACTCCCTACTGTTTCCATTGGAAGTAGAAATTGAGAGTTTTTATTTTTGAAGTTAAACTGAAACTAATGTCAATCTTTTCTGAATAAGTACTTGAAAAAGTCAATACCCTCCCAGGAAAGATCCAAGAAAATCGTGGTGAGCCTCCGTCGCTGGATTTAGCTCTTCCAATGAAAATTCAGCTTCACGTAGTGAGTGTGCTCCAAGATACACAATATACGCCTACAGTACAAATTAAAAGAAAAAAGAAAGAATGTGTAATAAAGAATGTGTTCCATTCCATCCCAAGGAGAAATTGAACGCTTACCTTTTTGGAGGCAAAGGATTGTCTCAGCAGCAATAGACATAAAATAAGAAATGGCAAGAGGTGAAGTACAGGTCTCATTGTGTGACAAGTGAATAACGTGATGAGTCTGTTCCTCCCATTGCCCTTTATACAATATGCAACATGATTGAAGACCCAGCTCCAATCCATTCCACGCGACTTAACCACACGTGTGTGTATTTTTCTTCCACATCGCCAACTCAAATACCATTTAAGCTTGTTTAATAAACTGGATCAATTTTCAATACTTCACCTGTTTGTATTTAACCACTGAAAGAGTCTAACTAACTTGTCCGTTGTGTTTCGATTCAGGCATCTAATCGAATCTTAAAAAACAAAATGTCGACAAGATTCTTCATTGTCTGATTCTAATTGGAAGATACGAGCCACTTCAAGAGAAGGAAGCTATGAATGACGGCATGAGAATCTAAAAGCAATTAATTTGAGAAACTTAATTTATTCACAATAGAGTTAAAACGCATGCTTTTATATGTATAACTTTTAATGCTGAATCACGAATAATTCACATTGGCCGGTAGGACCAAAGTGCTGCTCTCTGTCAGTTCCAGTGCCAAGGCCATTGCCTATGGCCTCTAGAATGGGCGTTAGCCCCGGGGCATAGCTCAATTGGTAAAAGCTTAAGTGATATAGTGCCTGTCATGCTAGCGACTTGTAAGATAAAGGTTCAAATTTTGGAGACAACCTTTAAAATTTAGGCCCTTTAATTTAGGCACATCATATAATTTATATCCTCCATCAATCTTAAAATTACAGGAGATAAGGGCTCCTAATATTGAAGTTCAACATTTTATAATAGGCCTCGGCCTAGACCATCGTCCTAAGTAATAAAGTAACAAAAAGCCCTTCATCTGTAATAATATTTTATTCAAGCCGTAATACACAACATCCAAATGAGCCACTCTATTACAAGAGTGAGACAACCACTCGTACATAACGAAAAGGACAGCACGCGTGTATCTAACGGCGGCAGCCTTAACACTTATTCGGAAATTGTTACTGGTAGCGAAAAAACAAAAATGATAACCTTAATTTTATGATATAATAAATAATAAATTTTATCTTATCGTGCAGAATTCTTAGGGAGGGGATCAGCTGATTAAGTTACTATTGGAGGGGCATCTCTGCTGCTCAACAAGTCCATCGTAATTCAAGATAGATACTCGCTAAGCTAACGATGTGAGATGAGATGATTCCTTGTCTCGTTCTTCCTCCTTCCTCTTTTAACTTGTATCCACCATGTTCCCTTTGATCTTGTCCTTTGTTTCTGTTTCTATTTCTGTTTTCTTTCAGCTTCGCTACCTTGCTCCTTTAGCTTTCTTCTTTTGTTTTTTTCCTCCAGTCGGCAGTATTCTTCCTAGAGGCTCCTTAGAACTTCCTGCTAACTTCTCTGGTCGTTTCACTCCTTTATCTTCTTTCCCCTCTGTGTGTTTGTGTCCAAGCTCACCCTACGTTCCTCCTTTGCCCTTTCCTCCCGAAATTTTATCTATTGAAAGCGTTTCATTGTGGATCAGCATACATCATGTTCTATTAGAATATCGGTCCACTAAAGGATCAAGTGTATTGGTTAGTTTTATTGAGAGACCATTATGTATGGATCGACGAAACTACAACTAGAAGGAGAAGGATTGGTTATGTTAGAGTTTGTGTAAGTGTGATCATGAATAAGTAGTTTTCGGATGCTATCTCCATCGTGAGGTTAGGGAAAAATGACACACTATTGAGGATTCCACAATGGTCACTTACCAAGGGAGACCTCCCTTAAACAACAAGGTAAGGTTTGGGCCCCTACGGGAAGAATATTCCGATAAGAGGATATAGTTGATATAAAAGGAATTAGCCCAACCTTCTGTATGTATAGGATCCTCCTAAAAGAAAAACTAACCCATTAGAGAAGTCCAACGTAGATTAGACCCTCCTATCGTAGAAGTTACAAAGAAGGAAATAATAAAGTGGTTAGATGCTAGCATAACATACCCTATTTTCAGACTCCTACACATGTAGTACCCAAGAAGATAGGCATAACTGTGGTAGAAAACAACAAAGGTGAAGTTGAACTGTAGTAGAAAACAACAAAGGTGAACTTGTTCCTACTAGATGTCCAATGGGTGGAGAGTGTGGATTAATTATTGAAATCTTAACAAAGCAACTTGGAAAGTGATCTTGGAAAGATCACTATCGTTTACCTTTCATTGAACAAATGTTGGAAAAGCTTGCAGGACAATCATACTTTTGCTTCTTAGACGAGTATTTAGGGTATACATAGGTTATTTTAGCTCCTGAAGATTAAGAAAAAACTATATCTACATACTCATTTGGTACGTTTGTATTTAGCATAATGTTATTTGGACTTTGTAATGCCCCAGGCACCTTCTAAATATGCAGGATGAGTATTTTTTAAAAAAATTGATTGAGCACAAGATGGAAATTTTATAGATGATTTTACTGCTTTTGGTGATTCTTTTGACTTAAGTCTCTATAATCTTCATCTTTTTTTTTACAAATATGTATTAACACTAACCTTGTTTTAAATTATCAAAAATGTCATTTCATGGTAGAACAAGGTGTAGTTTTAGGACGTGCGGTAAGTTCGACAGGTTTAAAATTTGACAAATCAAAGATAGAAATCATAAGTTCTATACCATATCTTACTTATGTTAGGGAAGTTGGATCATTTTTTGGAACATATTAGTTTTTAGTCACTTTATCAAAAAAATTTTAAAAATTGCATCTCCTTTATATGCATTATTATCTAAAGAATTCTCTTTTGTTTTTAATGATGCTTTTAAAAAGGCATTTGATGAACTGAAAGAAAGATTGATCAATGCTCTTGTCTTTCACCCCTGAATGGAAATTACCGTTTGAAATAATGTGTGACACGAGTAACATAGCAGTTGGAGCAATACTAGGCTAAAGAAAAGATAAAGAGTCATATGTTATATATTATACATCTTACAATGGAAAAAAGAAATATTTGCTATTATTTTGTCATTAGAAAATTTTAGTTTTTATCTATTAGGAACTAAAGTAACTATTTTCTTAGACCTTATTGCACTTAAATATCTCTTTAAAAAAAGAGTCAAAGCTTAGGAATGTTGGGCTGGAATTTGCTTGCTGGGAGTAACTTGTCAACAATGCAGCTCTGAGCATTTCTTGGCTTCCTATGCTCTTTGGTTGGAAAAGCTTTTGCCCCATATTTAGGTCTGGAAACTAACAATAGACTCCTTCCGTATCATTTTGGTTTTGCTTATTTTAAGCTTTTTGACAACCAAAATATGACTTCACTATCTCAAAATGTTGTTTCTTTCTAATTGTTCAAAATTTACTTCATACATACTAGAAAAATTTACGTTTTAGTTTCCTATTTGTTATTCTTATTAGTGGTAATCAGTGCAACAAATAAAATCCTATAGTTCCCCAAGTGGAAGACAGCTCTTGGATCGTTATACTAATTAAAAGGTCACCTTAGTTTTGTCTTATAGATTAGTTTTGACAACCATTTTCTGTTAAGTTTCGTAATCCCATTTAAGTGTTTGATTATTAGATTAGTAGTTGAGGATGAGTTTGAATGAAAAGTACTTGCATGGTACTTATGACAGTAGAGCAACTGTATAACCTCATTAGTCCTGCTTTTGACACTTGTACAAGCCCTGTTTTCACCTCATTAGTCCTGTTTTAATAATGGTTACAAGACCTTTTTTGGGACTCTGATATTTTCTTTGGACAAGGTTACTCTTTATACAAATTCCGTACACGCAAATTAAAACAAAAGCCAACTGGATAATTATTCATTTGGCTTTCTTATTGTTTAAGCTTTTTTAAAGCATATGTGGATCCTTGCTTTTCTCTTTAGGAAGTAGGGGATGAAAGACAACCATAGTTGAGCTGAATGCCATCATGTTGTCTATATGAATCGCTGACTCTTTGTGCTGCAAATTATCTGTTAACAGTCGCCAGCAGATTCTCAATTTGTGAAAGTGGCTTCTTGTGCCTCAATACAAGATCTCATCACTAGGTGTGGCCCATATGTCTTAATTTAAATTTGAACTCAATACGTGTGATGTTTTTTCACATTACAATTTGATATGATTTCTGAGAAATTTGGGAACTTCTTTTATTAACTTTTGAAATAGGCTGGCTGAATATCCAAGTGTCAAGAAAGATGCAACTTCTCATGCTGGCAAACTCATCGGACCTGTTTTAAAGTTGTTAACAGAGGGTAGTTCAGAGAATGTATTGGTGAGTTGAATTCAATTTAATGGATTACATTTCTTTATTTGCTTATATTTCAAAGTCAGTTCTGTGTTGTCTTTGTTGTCATACTTTTTCTATGGCAATCAAGCTTACTTGAAATGGTTCTATAATCAATGTTGTTGATAGTTAACTCCTAAGTTTCAGACAGTTTTC
>JANZXP010051357.1:0-11564 GCA_027576715.1 Erythroxylum flavicans | reverse complement strand
GTCACTATACATTTATACACTCCTAAACATGGCAATTTACCAATATACCCTTCCTATTGGTGAGGGGATGTTACATAGCCAGTCCAATTCAATATCGTTGGATATATCCATTTGAGAGGTACGTAATTCAACAAAAATGATTGTAATTGAAGTCATATCATGTTTTAATAACTAAATCGATATAACCCTATTCGCTCATATAAATATTTGCATCACTTAAAGAAAAATATGGAAAATAAGGATAAAATTGAAGGTTCAATATGTAATGCTTATTTAGTAGAGGAAGATAGTACATTTGTTCACATTATTTTGAGCCACATGTTCACACAAAAGAAAGAAAAGTTCTTCATAATGACGATGGGGGAGGAACTAGTGATGCTGATAATAACTTATCCATTTCACATATCCTGGATGAACATATGGATGTTTAACGAGAAGTACGTTAACAAAGGAAGAAATTGAGGTTGCCCATGGTCATATTTTATTAAACTATCAAGAGGTTCAACCTTTCGTGTAGTAAGTTGAAAATGATTATTTGAGTTCTTAATTTTAGTGTTATTCATAACTGAAATTCATAATAATGTTTTTAGATTATACGAGGAATTATTATGCGAGCTCATGTATGTCAAAACACGGGATGATATCAATAAAGAAGTTAGAAGACCCTTTCTTTGATGGTTCGAGCAATATGTAAGTTTTTTTACAAATATTAAAATGATTGAATTATAAGATTTAAGAGTTCATACCACAACATACTATTTAATATAGTATTTTCTTTTCTATAGGCCTTAGAAAATCCAATAGAGAACAAGTTCATATGTATCTAGCGAAGGAATCTTTGCGAACTGTTAAATCATATCTAGTGTATTTTTTTAATGGATACAAATATCATACAAAATAACATGGTTATAGCATGGCAACAATAAATAGTGAAGTTTGTATACAGGGAGAATTGATGGATTGCTATAGAAAAATTATTGAGATACTTGAAATTGAATACCCTGCTTTGCAAATAAAAAGAAGTGTGATATTTAAGTGTGATTGGTTTGATCCAACTCCAAATGTTAGTACAAAAGTGCATAGCCGATATAATCTAGTTGAAATTAACAAGCGAAGAAGATTTCGACAAGTTGAACCTTTTTTGTTGGCAATGCAAGTGATCCAGGTGTATTATGTCCCTTTTTCCAACTTACGACTAGATAATTCAGATTGGTTGGCCATTTGCAAAGTTAAACCTAGAGGTGTTTTTGAATCACATGGAAAAGGAGAATAGAGAATTAAAAGTGAAGGATTTCAAGAAGATGCTTATGAGATAAATACATCTATGCTATATGAGGATAATGAACCTTTGAACGATCCATGTAGTGCATATGTTAAAATTTTATCTGGAGAGGATGAGGAGGGGTAGATATCTGAAGAAGAGCCTGATTTTGAGTCAAATTCTTTAGAAAAAGAAGATGATTTAGATTTATAACTAAGTGATGATAGCTGTTAATTTATGCTTGTAATTGAATATTGTATTCAACTAATCAACTATTTCCTTTTCAATATAATGTATTAAATATTGAATTCAAATTGTAATATTTCTAGAAAATTCAATCAAATATTAATTTCAGGTTCAAATATGCCACTAAAGAGAAGACAGGATATGATGTGACCAAGATTCAGGCTACGATTTGGAGGTACTTACTGCACAGGTGAAGCATCTCATGATGTAGCAGCTGAAACTGAATCACCTCCTCCCCCTCTAATTACTATACTTATAGATAAGGCATCACCTTCTGTACCTGCTGCTACACCATCTACCACCCTTGCATCATTTACTACCCCTATGCTGACAGAGATATTAGGGGTAAACAATGATGATGAAGGAGGCAGCCATCACCCTAGAGCTTAGGGACCTAATGGAAGAACTTACGTTACAATTGTCAATAATGTGTAAGTGAAAATACATGAAACACTATATGTTTATAATTAAGTTATGGGTTTCAATTTTCAAAATGGTATAAAATTATTTGCTTTTATATTAGCTTTATTCTATCTGGACTGTGCTCAAGAAACATGACATCAAAATTCACAGAGAAGATTGATATTGATGGTTATGTATGGAAGAATATCTCTCAAGCCACAAATGAAATTTTACTATCAGGAGTTTGAGGTACAACAAAAAATACTATTTTCTTTTTTAATTAACAGTTTTATACACTAATTAGATAAATATTATTACATCATAAGTATTAATCGAATGTTTTTTCTTTTGTTTTAGAAAGAATTTTTTTGGGATTCTCAATTTGACGCGAACATTTATAGAGTATAGGAGAGACGAGCACGTACATGTTATCAAGACTTTATTGCTACAATATACACGGCCGATGTAGGACCACCTTGCATTTCTAAACAAATATGGAGTCAATGGCTGCAGTGTTGGATATCACCTGAGGCAATATCCAATTCATAACGTAATTCGACCAATAGACATGGAGCACCTGCGGGAGATAGTCTTCCCGTACATATGGGAGGATCTATTACCCACTAAGAGCACGCAGAGAGACCTATAAGTATCTACACTTTATATTTATATTCTCATTTCTTTACTTTGTTGTAATTCAATTGAATTTGATGTGTGAATTTTGGAATGAAAATATCTGCTTCTTGTTGAGAATGATAATGTCATAAATGTCTGGTGCCATATATGGCTGTGTTGTTGAGTTATTTTCTTTATTCAACAGGGGGTAGATATCATAAAAATAGAGGAAACTCTACCAAAATTTTTATAAATTCTCATTCATTTATAACATTTTATTCTTATGCTAGAAAATTCTATAGGCGTGAGGTCTACACTGCATCAGCTCTTTTTGTACACTCACACTAAGAAACATGACGATGTGACATTTGTCAACAGCCATTGTAGAGAACTAAATGTATGTCAAATTTATGGTTTAATATTAATGCTTAGTAATTATCACTTACTAATATAAACATTGCCTTCTGATAAGACCAAATACAAGAAATCATTAAATGACAGTCTCAACAGTTTCAAGATGTTGATAAGACTGTTATCTTCATGCAGTGGGTGGTAGGGATCGTCAGGGAAGGATATTCAACTTAGGTTTATTTATGAATATATGTTATTCGCAATACTCCACATCTAGTACAACAGCATCTAGTAGGCGATCCATGGCCAACGAAGTCTAAGAGCTTCAGACCACAGTGCAGACATTGGCAACTCAGCTGCAACAGTCAACGGATCAGTTGCAACAGTCGATGCAGTATATAACTCAGCTCCATAATGAGGTGGATGAGTTGAAGGGTAAGAGTAGCACCTCATCGCACTAATAAGAGCATCTGCCATCTACAAATCAATAGTGTACTTTTAGTCATTTCATTTGAATTACGAAAACTTATTATGTACAATTTAATGATTTTATTATCAATTAAGATATTTTCAACTTTACATCATCAATCAAATTTTTGTTTAAACAAACTAAATGTATATTATTATATTAATAATTGTTTCAATTATGCATCAATTATAACATCATTAAATAAAATTTATTAACAGTATTGACAGTATACCTTTTTGAAAAAATTCAACTTCATTTATCACGGACATTCGTGGTCCTGCTGGTAAAATCAGTACTGTTACTGACTGAAGAGATTGACTGTCAATGATTACAAACGGAATAACCACTTTTGTCCATAAACTTATCGACAGAATAAACACAACCGTCAGTAACGTTTGAATGAGCTTACTAACAGACTGCCATAAACTGACGGTAATCATAGACAGAATAACCACTTCCGTTAGGAAATTCACCAACAGAAAAAACATAACCGTTGGTAATGTTTAAAAAATCTTACCGACAGACAATTGTAAACTGTCAGTAATTTTATCGACAGAAGTATATTTTTCATTGGTAAATGTACTGATGGTCAACCACATTAGAATTCATTGGTACATTTACCAACGGGACATTAGTTGTCCGTCAGTAAATTTATCGATGGTAAATGTGTTATCTGTCGATACATTTACCAACGAAACATGACCTTCTGTCGGTAATTATTAGCTACCACCATTTCTACGACGTTTTTGTCCGTCGGTAATTTCTGCCGCTAATCTTCTTACTGACGAAATGTTAATGTTCTTTGTCAGTAATCTCCATCGCAAAACGACATTTTTCTTGTAGTGACCAAAAGTACCCAACGACCTTGCCAATGGGCTATTTTTCCCATCGAACATATGCCAACAAACTATTTTCTCACCTAAAGTGCCCAATGACTATGCCAATGTGCTTTTCAACCATCGAACCTCTGCAAACGAATTGTTTTCTCGATAAAGTTTCCTAGAGAGCTTGCCAGGGCACTGCTTTTCCCACTGAACATGGGTTAATGGGCTATTTTTTTGTCGAAAGTGCCTAAGGATTGTGCCAATTTGTTTTTTTCCTCAATGAAGTACCCAGTGAACGTGTCAATGGCTATCTTTCCCACCAAACGTGTGCCAACTAGTTATTTTCACCAATGAAGGTGTGCAACCATAATGCCAATGGGCTATTTTTTCCATCAAACGTGTGCCACTAGATTGTTTTGTCATGGAATTTTTTGTCACGGAAGGTGCCTAACCACCTTGCCAATGTGCTTTTTACCATCAGACATGTGCCAACAGACTGTTTTCTCACTAAATGTGCCCAATCACCATGCCAAGGTACTATTTTTCTCACTAAAGGTGTGCCAACAGGCTATTTTCTCACTGAAGGTGCCTAACGATTATGCTAACTGGTTGTTTTCTTATTCGAAGGGGCCTAATGATCGTGCTAGTAGGTTATACTTCCCACCGATCATCTGCTAATAAGCTGTTTTCTCCATCGAAGATGCCTAGCTACTATGCCGATGGGGTATTTCTCCCACCAAACTTGTGCTGACAGACTGTTTTATCATCGTAGGTGTCAAACGGCCATGCAAATGTTTTATCTACAAAATGTATGCCATCAGGCTATTTTTCCACCGTCAGTACATAACAACCATTACAATGGGCTAATTTTTGAATAAAGGTGTGCTAAAGGGTTGTTTCCTCACCAAAAGTGCCCAACGATTGTCAATTAGTATATTTTCCTCACCAAGACTGCCGAGCCACCAAGCCAATGGGCTATTTTTTCCCTCGAAGGTGTGCCAATGGGCTATTTTCCTTATCAAAGGTGTCTAATGACCTATACACTTAGCTATTTTCCCTACCAAACTTGTGCTAACAGACTATTTTGCCAACAGACTATTTTCTCACCGAAGGTACCCAGTCACTATGCCAATATGTTTTTTTATCATCGAACGTGCGCCAACGGACTTTTTCTTACTGAAGGTGCCTAACGACTATGCAAAGTGGCTATTTTTCCCACTTAAAGTATGTCAATGGGCAATTTTCTCACCAAAGACATGCAATGACAGTGCCAATTCTTTATTTTTTCATTGATGTTACCCAATAACTGTGTCAATGGGCTATTTTTCCCATAGAATGTGTGACAATGGACTGTTTTATCCACTAAAGATGCCCAGTAACTATGCCAACAAGCTATTTTTCCATCGAATGTGTACCAACGAAATATTTTCTCACCGAAGGTGCCTACTAACCATTCCAACTGGCTATTTCTCTTACCAAATAGGCTCCAAAGATGTTTTTTCTCGGTGAAGGTATCCATTGACTGTGTCGATAGGCTGTTCTACCCACCCAAGGTTCCAACCAACTGTGCCATCGTGCTAATTTTCCCACCAACCAACAAGCTATTTTCTCCATTGAATGTATGCCAACTAGTTGTTTTTTCCACCGAAGGTGCCAAGCAACCATGTCAATGGGCCATTTTTCCCACTGAAAATCTGCCAACGAGTTATTTTCTCAACAAAGGTGCCGAAAGATTGTGCCAATGAGTTGTTTTCTTTACTAAACATGCTGAGCGACCATACCAATGGGTTATTTTTTGACCAACGATGTGCCAACGAGCTGTTTTCTCTACCGAAGGTGCCCAGCAACCATATCAATGTGCTATTTTTCCCTCTAAACATGTGCCAATGGACTATTTTCTCACTGGATGTGCCAAAGCATTTTTTACCGTTGAACCTGTGCCAGTCAACTCTGTTCTCACTAAAGGTGCCCAACGATTATGCCAAGGGGCTATTTTTCCCACTGAAGGTGTGCCCAACGGTTTGTTTTCTCATCGAAGGTGCCCAATTGGTTGTTTTCTTCAATTAAGATTCCTAGCGACCTTGGCAATGAGCTATTTTTCCCATAAAAGTTGTGCCAACAAACTTTGTTCTCACCTAAGGCACCCAGCAACTATGCCAAAATTATTTTTTACCATCGAACCTGTGCCAAAGGACTTTTTCTCACTAAAGGTGCCTAGCAACCATGCCAAGGGGCTAATTTTCCCATTAAAGGTATGCCAATGGGTTGTTTACTCACCGAAGGTACCCAACGAGTTTTCCAATTAGTTGTTTTCTTCACGAAAGTTGCCCAGCGATAGTGATAATGGGTTATATTTCCCATCAAATATATGCCAACAGGCTATTTTCTCAATGAAGGTGCCCAACTGGCTGTTTTCTACACCAAAGGTGCACAGTGACTATGCTAACGGGCTATTTATCCCACCTAACATGTGCCAATGGGCATTTTTCACGACTATATGTGCCCAGCCACCATAACAATGGCCTATTCTTCACAGTAAACATATGCCAACGGGTTATTTTCTCCACTGAAGATGCCTAGCGATCATGTCAATGAGGTCTTTTTCCCACCTAATGTGCCCCAACGGACTGTTTTCATATTGAAGGTGCCAAGAAACCATGCCAATGTGTGTTTTCTCCACTGAATGTATGTCATCAAGCTGTTTTTTCTAACATAGGTGCCCAGTAACCGTTCTAATGAGCAGTTTTTCTTAATGAAGGTGTGCCAAAGGACTATTTTTTCACCAAAGGTGCCCAGTGATTTTACCAATGGGCTATTTTCCTCACCAAGGGTACAGAGCTATCATACCAATGGGCTCCTATCGAATGCATGCCAATAGGTTGCTTTTTCTACTGAAGGTGCCCAGTGACCATCTTAAGGGGCCATTTTTCCCACCGAACATCTTCTAATAGACTGCTTTCTCACCGAAGGTACCCAATGACCATGCCAATGTGCTTTTTTACCATCGAAGATATACCAACTAACTTTTTCTCTCTAAAGGTGCCCGGTAACCATGTTAAGGGGCTATTCTTCCGACTAAAGTTGTGCCAACGGGCTGTTTTCTCATCAAAGGTGCCTAACGATTGTGCCAATTGGTTTTTTTCTTCACCGAAGGTACCTAATGATCATGCCAATGCACTATTTTTCCCACTAAAGTTGTTCCAACGGATTTTCTTACTAAATGAGCCAAATGATTATGCCAATGGGTTGTTTTCTCACCAAAGGTGCCTAATGATTATGTAAACTGGTTGTCAAATGATTATGCCAACAAGCTATTTTTTCATCAAACATGCCCAATGATTGTGCGAACTAGCTATCCTCCTAACTGCAGGTGCCCAGTTACCGTGCCAATGGACTATTTTTCCTACTGAAGTTGCGCCAATGAGCTATTTTCTCACTAAAAGTGCCCAATGATTATGCCAATAGGTTGTTTTCTTTACCAAACGTGCTGAGTGACCGTGCCAATGGGCTATTTTTACCACTGTACATGTGCAAAACGGTTATTTTCTTTACCAAATGCACCTGGCAACTGTGCCAATGGGCTATTTTCCCCTGAATGTGTGCAAATGAATTGTTTTCTAATCAAATGTGCCCAGCAATCATGCCAAATGCTTTTTTACCATTGAAACATGAGTGAACAGACTATTTTCTCACTGATGGTGCCTAGTGACCATACCAAGGAGCTATTTTTTCTACTGAAGTTGTGCCAACGGGCTATTTTTTTATTGAAGGTACCCAACTGGTTGTTTTCAACACCGAAGGTCACCAATTACCATGCCAATGTCCTTTTTTATCATCAAACATGTGCCAAAGGATTGTTTTCTTATTGAAGGTGCCCAACAACCATACTAAGGGCTATTTTTCTCACTGAAGGTGTGCCAATGGACTTTTTTATGCTGAAGGTGCCAAACAATTAGGCCAATTGGTTATTTTCTTCACTGAAGTTGCCCAACAACCATGTCAATGAGTTATTTTTCCACCAAACATATGCCAATGGGCTCTTTAATCCACCAAAGGTGCCCCGCAACTATGCCATTAGGCTATTTTTCCTACCAAGCATCTACCAACGAAATTTTTTCTCACTGAAGCTACCCACTAATCATTCCAACTAGCTGTTTTTCCCACCTAACGAGCCGAGCGACCATGCCTATATGTTATTTTTCCCATTGAACGTGAGCCAAGGGGTTGTTTTCTCTTCTGAAAGAGCCCAACGACCATGTTAATTGACTATTTTCATATTGAATGTGTGCCGAGAGGTTGTTTTCTCAAAAAAGGTGTCCAGTGACCATTCTAATGTACTTTTTTCATGATTGAACGTGTGCCAACGGGCTTTTTCTCGCTTTAGGTACCTAGTGACCATACCAAAGGCCTATTTTTCCTATTGAAGGTGTGCCAATGGGGCTTTGTCTCACTGAAGGTGCCTAACAATTTTTCCAATGGGCCTTTTTCCCACTGACTGTATTCCAATAGGTTGTTTTCTCCACCAAAGGTGCCCAACGACTATGCTAGTAGGCTATTTTTCCTATCAAATGTGTGCCAGTAGACTGTTTTTTCACTAAAGGTGCCCAATGACCATACCAATGTGCTTTTTTACCATCAAATGTATGCCAACGACCATGCAAAGGGGTTGTTTCCCCACTAAAGGTGTGTTAACAGGATTTTTTAATCATCAAAGGTGGCAAACGATTGTGCCAATTGGCTGTTTTCTTCATCGAAGTTGCCTAACGACTATGCCAATGGGCTATTTTTCCCACTGAACATGTGTCAAGGTGTTGTTTTGTCCACCGAAGGTCACCGATGACCTTGTTAATAGGCTATTTTCCAACCGATTATCTGCCAATAGAGTGTTTTCTTACCAAAAGTGCCCAATGACGATGCCAACATGGTTTTCTACCATCGAACATGTGCCAACAAAATTTTTCTCATTGAAGGTAGTCAATAACCATGCCAAAAGGTTATTTTCCACACCAACGTGTGCTAACAGACTGTTTTGCCTAACAAAAGTGCCTAGAAACTATACAAATGGGCTATTTTTCCCACTGAATGTGTGCTAACATACTCTTTTCTTACCAAAGGTGCCCACTATGCATTCCAACTGGCTTTTTTTCCCCACCAATAGGGTGCCCATCGATTGTGTTAATAGGATGTTTTACCCACCCAAGGTGCCAAGTGACCATGTTGTCGTGCTATTTTTCCCACAAAAAGTGTGACAATGGCCTTCTTTTTCACTAAATTTATGCGAACTGGTTGTTTTTTCCAATGTAGGTGCCAAGTGATTGTACCAATGGACTATTTTTCCCATTAAAGTTGTACCAACAAGCTATCTTCTATACAAAGGTGCCTAATGATTATGTCAATGGGCTATTTTCTTTACCAAATGTGCCAATCGACTATGCCAATGAGCTATACCTTGCACCGAACTTATGCTAACTGGCTATTTTCTCTATCGAAGGTGCCCAACAACCATGCCAATAGGCTATGTTTCCCACCAAAATGTGCCAATTGACTATTTTCTCACTGAATATGCCTAGCGACCATGCCAAAGTGCTTTTTTACCATCGAACGTGTGCCAACAGATTGTTTTCTCATTGAAGGTGCCCAATAATCATGCCAAAGGGTTGTTTTTCCCGCTGAAGTTGTGCCAATGGGTTGTTTCCTCACCGAAGGTGCCCAACTAGTTGTTTTCTACACCGAAGGTGCATAGTAACATTGCCATTGTGTTTTTTATCGTCAAACAATTTCCAACGGACTATTTTCTCACCGAAGGTGCCTAGTGACCATGCCAAGGGGATGTTTTTCCCACTAAAGGTGTGCTAATGGACTTTTTTATAACCAAATGTGCCAAACGATTATGCCAATTGACTGTTTTCTTCACCAAGATGCCTAGCGACCCTGCCAATGGTTATTTTTCCCACCAAATGTATGCCAACAGACTATTTTGTCCACTAAAGGCATCTAAAGATTATGCAAATGGGCCATTTTTCCTACCACACATATGCCAACGAACACTTTTCTCGACGAAGATACCCACTGACCATTCCAGCTGGCTATTTTTCCCACTAAAAGGGTGCCAATAATGTGTTTTCTTACTAAAGGTGCCCATCGATTGTGTCAATAGGTTGTTTTACCCACCCAAGATGCCAATGGCTAATTTTACCATCGAATGTGTGCCAATAGGCTATTTTCTCTATCGAAGGTGTCCAAAAACCATAGCAATGGGCTATTTCTCCTACTAAATGTTTGCCAATGCAATGCTTTTCACCGAATATGCCCATCAAGCATGGCAAAGTGTTGTTTTACCATCGAACATGTGCCAACGAACTATTTTCTCACTGAAGGTGTGCAACGACTGTGCCAAAGAGTTGTTTTTCCCACTGAAGTTGTGCTAACAGGTTAATTTATCATTGAAGGTGCATAACTAATTGTTTTCTACACCGAAAGTGCCCAGCAACCATTCTAATGGGCTATTTTTCCCACCAAAAATGTGTTAAAGGACTATTTTCTCACCCAAAGAGCCCAGTGATAATGGCAAAGTGCTTTTTTACCATCGAACCTCTACAAACAGACTATTTTGTTAATAATGGTGTCGAGTAACCACATCAAAGGGATGTTTTTCCTAATGAAGGTACGCAAATGGGTTGTTTTCTCTATGAAGGTACCCAGTAATTGTGCCAACTGGCTGTGTTTCCTAACTGAAGGTGCATAGAACATGTGCCAACGTGCTATTTTTCCACAAAATGTGTGCCAACGGGCTATTTTCACCACTGAAGGTGCCCAGCCACCAAATCAATGAATTATTCTTCCCACTAAACATATGCCAGCGGGATGTTTTCTCTACTGAAGATGTTTAGTGACCATGCCAATGGGGTATTTTCCCACTAAATGTGTGCCAATGTGCTTTTTCTCTGTTGAACATATATAGATGGGTTGTTTTCTCACCAAAGGTGGCCAACTAGCTGTTTTCTACACCATAGGTTCCCAACAATTATGCCAATGAGTTATTTTTCCCATCAAATATGTGCCAATGAACTATTTTCTCACCTAAAGTGCCCAGCTATTATGCCAAAGGACCTTTTTTACCATCAAACCTCTACAAATGAACTGTTTTCTTGATAAAGTTTCCCAACGACCTTGCTAAGGGACTATTTTTCCCACTGAAGGAGTGTCAACGGGTTGTTTTCTCTTCGAAGGTGCCCAACGATTATGCCAATTGGCTATTTTCTACAATGAAGTTACCCAGTGACTGTACTAATGGCCATATTTCCCATTGAATGTGTGCCAACTGTCGGAAATCCCGGGAGGAACATCACATGTTCCAGCAGCGGAAACAAAAATTTTTAATTCCCGGGACCTTCCC
>JANZXP010051326.1:0-11565 GCA_027576715.1 Erythroxylum flavicans | reverse complement strand
TTCACATTTTAATCACATTTATAAATCAATTATACCCGAAAAATGTCATGAATGCATGTACAATTATTTGTATATGAGAAAAAATCATATGCACATATCAGCGAATACTCAATTATGCAAAGTATATGATGTAC
Source organism: Erythroxylum flavicans (assembly GCA_027576715.1). Lineage (NCBI taxonomy): Eukaryota > Viridiplantae > Streptophyta > Magnoliopsida > Malpighiales > Erythroxylaceae > Erythroxylum > Erythroxylum flavicans. Next base: position 11,431 of record JANZXP010051326.1, on the reverse strand, counting down.
TGGAAATTCCTAAATTTTCTAACCCTAACATGGGGTATTACAACATAGGTAAAAGTTATTCGAGACGGTTTCTGGAACGTAGATAAAAAGTTTTGATGACGATTTTAAAATCATAGCCTAATCTTTTTAGCTACGTTTTTTATTTAATTTTTAATTTTTAAAAAGTTTAAAAAATATTGTCAACCTTTTCAGGAATGTAGCTAAAAAGTTTTGATGATGAATTTTGATTTTTTACTAAACAATCATATTAAAAAATTTTAATTATAATTAATGGTAATATTTTTAATTCATCTTATTATTCATAATATTTAGATTTTTATTTATAATTAATTAAACAAAAATAAAAATAATTAAAAATTAGAAACATTTTCATATAAAAATAAAATAAAATTAAATGTCAATTAAAAATGTTAACTAGAAAATTTATGTACAAACTAAGACTTGTGCTCATCATCGCTACTACTTACATAATTTGGGTCAAGATTTTGTTTGACCAACTTTCGTTTAATACGGTCTAACTTTTGCTCATTTTGTTCTAACTTTTCTTCATTACATTATAACTGAGCCTTAAGCGATTGATTTTCCTCTGGAAATGTTGTTATATATGTTGGTCGTGACGTTGATGAACCAATTGGCCTAGGGTTATATCTAAGACCTTTGATGTACCCTCATCTTGTATCAAGGACGTTATTGCAAATTTCATTTATGTTTAGCTCATTTTTGTCAAACAATGCTCTTTGCAACAACTCCTGCATCTTATTCTAAAATTTAGAAAAGACAATAAATATTTAATTCAAATATTATTAGTTAGTACTACATAAATAAATAAACTTAAAAATTAAACAAAATTTTATATTTATATAATTATTCTGCGCTTCTTCAGATGCCAAACTTCACTTTTCTTATAGTGTATCACACTCTACAAATTTACACCCTATCACATCCTATCACACTCTGAAAATTTACACCCTTTCACATTCTTCTCCATGTAGTTCCTTTTGACTCAGTTTTATGAAAAAAAGAATTGAAACATAATAAACAATATTGTATTCACTGATATAAATATAACTTATAAACAAAGAACTTACAAATTCATTTTGTACGTCAACAAATTATTTGAAGCCTTGGTTATGAGAAGTTTTCATTTTTTTTCTTTGTTAACCTTGGCTTTCTCACACTTTCCCTAAATAAAGCAAAGAAATAGTCATTAAATTAAATTGTGTAATAAAATTAATTGAAGCAAATGCAAAGAGAAAGAAGACAAACCTTAACGTTGGCAGAGGCCCAGTAATCATACATTTGGCTCCAATTATCTGGAGTCATCCGTTCGGAAACATATCTACTTACCTCCTCAACTGAAGGAAAATATTTGTAGTATTTACGTAGTTGATAACGATAATCCCTGGCCGTTTGTTTAAACAGTGAACCACACAATTTGAAACTTTAGTGTTCTCGATATCGATGATATTGAGCTCCATCTGTGAATAATAAGTAAAAATGAAATTAGTCTTTAAATAAGTAAAAAATGAATATAATTAAATAAAATAAAAATTACCAAAACTTTGTCTAGAGAATTCTGTAGCAAGTTATCTTCCTTCAACTGCTTGACATGCTAAAGGCAAGGCAATTCTATCCTGATAATGACCCCTAACTCACTGGACAATTTTGCTGATTGGATTTTGTCAACAGGATGACCTTGTCTGGGGTCAATATACATAGACAATTTGTTGTTCATTGCAACATTCATGCGTTGCAACTCAGAACCTTTAGTGATACTTCTACATCTTTTTCTAATGTCAATATTAGAACCTGTCAAAAAAATAATGATAAGAAAAAACACATTAAACATGTAAATATGTATTCGAGGATAAGCGTAATTATAAGTGGTAAAGATTAACATCCCAGAAGATCCCTCAGCACTAGTTGATGTAGGTAGAGGTTGTTATTGATTGGCTTCATTGGTGGATGAAGTCGGTTGTTGTTGTTAGGTAGGGTCGGATTGACTTGGTTGTTGTGGGGGAGGAACATCTTCGCTAGTTGCCACCTTCTTTCCCTTGTTTCATCCAGGTGTCATTATATTAAACATCTATAATGATATTATTAATGATTTCTTAATAATTTTCCAATATAAAATAAAACTAATTAAAATAACAACATAAAGAACCTGTCAATTTTTTCCTTAAATCATTTTGGAGCATTTGACAAAACATAACAAATCATAATCTAAGCTGATTGGATCTTTGACTCCACATTTTGAATCACATTAGAAACATTTTTTATGTAGAAAACAACTATTAGGCTGTAGAATCGCTAATAATAAGTTAATTATTTGATTTAATAAGAAGGCTAATCATAAGTTAATTAAAATGGTGGCCTACCAGTTTTCAAACAATGTAAACAACAATCCCATATAAACAACAATTTTTTTACCTGTAATCATCATAATCAACATCTTGAAAATCATCATCATTAATTACATTATGATACGACTTTTCATTACAATTATATTCGACCAAAGTATAATCATTGTCATATAATTCATCCTCAATATAGTCTTCATCTTTTTCTATGATAAGATTGGCTTGTACTTCATTCACTTACACTATATTGGGATCGACATCTCTCCTATAGAATGATGACATATCTACATCTTCTATCCGAATGGCTTCATTATTCAATTCCGATTCAATCCCTTGATATACTTCATCAACATCCTCCCTCATTAGACCATCATCCCTTTTACAAAAATTGAAGAAATTTCAATGTTGAAACTTTTGAATAACCTTCCAATTACTGCCCAATTGATTATCGTTGAGGTAGAAAACTTGCTTCACTTGACTTGCAAGGACAAAAAGGTTATTATTATACCATGTCTTACTAACATTGTTGCTAGTAATATTCCCATTCACCTTCATGTCAGCAAGATTAAACCATTTGCATTTAAATGGAGCAACCTTTTTATCCTTGATATAATGTAGCTCTATTATTTCAGAGATGACATCGTAGAAATCAATAAAATTGTTTTCACGACATCCCTCAATAACAACCCACAATTTTGGCTTCTAAGTCAATTGTCTCGATCTTGTATGTAAAATCTAACCCCATTAAGAATCTAACCTGTATATCTTTTTCCACACATATGAGGCCCACATTCGAAAGAATATAATGTTGTTGTTGCCTCTTGCATGTTATGGTTATATAACTATATTATCTGTAGGACAAAATGAAATTAGAAGTTAATCTAATATCCAAATTGTCATAAGTTCATAATATTCCATCAATATATAACTTACTCGAGTCCTAAACTATGATAGGAACTAAGCTTATGTGTTTCTTCAATATTATCAATCCTTTTGCTTCGAATGGACTCTCTATGCTCTCTATTTAAAAAAGTAAATAAAGATCGAGAAATATAGATTGAATCACAAAATTGAAATATGAAAATTTGAATCAAAAGTAATATACATACTCCATATATATGTTGACTTCGTCGTAATTGTTCAAAATATACCAATGACAATTTCAATTCTGTCTTTAGTTAACTCCACATATTTTTCGACACCAAGTGACCCAACTTTTTGGGAAAAAACTGACAAGCTATTATTTTGATCAAAATCAAAGTTACGTTCTAGTCTATTAAATCTTATCTCGACGTCATTTAAGTATATCAAACAAAATGTCAAGCATTCATTTGCTATATAAGCTTTTGCAATAGACCTTTCAGGTCAAGCTTTATTACATATATAATGCTTAAGAGAGCATAAAAACATAAATTGTTATTAACTAATAACTTTTAGAAAAGTAGAAGTCAATATAAATTACCTTTCAATGTGGAACATCCTTCGAAATTGAACCAGTCCACAAAGTTTTGCTTCATATGGTAAGTGAATTGCCAAATGCATCATAACATCAAAAAACGATAGGGGGAATACTAGTTCAATCTTACATAGAATCAAAGCTATGTCTTTTTCCATTCTGTCAAGCTCTTCAACTTTACATGTCTTGTAACATATTTGCTTAAAAAAATCACCCAATTGACCTAAAGTTATAGACACATCATTTGAAAAACACCCATATATTCCAATATAAAGTAATTATTGCAGAAGTACATGACAATCATGACTTTTCAACTCCGATACTTTTCCCTCTTTAACATTCACATAATGGGGTATAGAAGCATACCCATCAAGAAACTTGATTGATTTAAGAAACTAAAAAAAAGTTTGCTTATCCATTTTTGACATATTGTAACAAGCTGGTAGAATAATGTATGACCCATCATCTCTTCTTTTTAAATGCAAATTTTTTCTTATATTTATGTCTTCCAAGTCTAGTCTAGCCTTAATTGTGTCTTTTGATTTACCATCAATTCCCAGCACAGTTCCTAAAATGTTCTCAAAAATATTTTTCAATATATATCACATCAAGATTATCCCTCAATAAAAATTCCTTCCAATACGGAAAATTGAAAAATATGCTTTTTTTAATCAAATTGAGCTCAATAACTTTCTATTACTTGGGTATTTTCCAGGTGTAATGTCACCTAAATATGATACTTGTATAACCACATCATCACCAAACAACTGCAAAGGAGCTTGACCCAATTCTACTTTGCATTAAACAATTTGCTTCTTCGCCATCTATGCCATTATTCTAAGTAACGACGATGTCCCGTATAACATATTTTACTTCATAGCCTCATTGAATAAGTTTGATGGTTATATGTAGGACAGGCCATATACCCTTTTGTGCTCCATCCAAATAAATTCCCATAAGTTGGAAAACCATTTACTTCCCATAAGTCAGAAAATCATTTATAGTCCACAAAACAGCCGAATGCATTATAATTGTTTCACCTTTAACAACGTCAAAGGTTTCTAATCCAACCTCCCATAGATCATTTAAGTCATCAATTAATGGTTGTATGTATACATCTATATCCTTATATGAGCAGTAGGTCCTGGAATAAGCAAAGACAATAACATAAAAGGCTCTTTTATACACTTCCATGGAGGTAAATTATACGGCACTAGAATTACCGAAACATGTTGTAAGTACTTATATTATCGAAAGGATTAAATCCATCTGAGGTTAAACCAAGTTGAACGTTACAACAATCATGTGCAAACCATGGAAGCTTTCCATTAAAGTCTTTCTATGCGATTGAATGCATTTCTCCTTATGCCACCTCATATCTATGGCTGTTTTTGTTGACATAAAAAGCCTTTGTAGTTATGATTTAATAAGAAAGTATCTCAAGATTTTATGTGGTATCTTTTTCTTTCTCTCATCATCCACTCGCCACCTTGATGTACTACAAATGGGGCACTCTTCAAGATCTTTACTATCCTTCCAAAATATAGCACAATCATACTTACAAGCATGTATTGATATATATCCTAATCTAAGGTCCCTTAAAAATTTCTTTACATCATAGTAAGATTAGGACAATTTGTGTCCAATAGGTCATGCATCATTGAGAAAGTTAACTAACATGTCAAAAGACTTATTACTCCATTTATTATAGACATTCAAATGCAACAACTTGATAATAAAAGATAGCTGTGAGAAATTCGAGCACCTTGGATGTAATTCTTCTTGAGAAACTTTAAATAACTTCGTAAAATTATCTTATATAATACTACCAATTATGTTAGGAAAACTAGTTTCATTCATAATCTCCATATAATTTCCACAATCTGTTAACATCTCGCCAATTCTATCATCATCATCACCATCATTATTGTTACTATCATCAACACTTGTACCAACACTTCTACTATAACTTGCTTCCTTACGTTCTCCATAATAAAGCCATGAAGTATAGAATTTATCTATGCCTCAGATTAGCAAGTGATTACATACCATATCTTGACTTTGAATGTCAACATTTAAGCAATATATGCATGGACAACGAATACGACATTCATCACCTATTTGATCTTTTACAAATTGCATGAAACTCTTAACTCCTTTTACGTATTCAGTGGACCATTTCTGATGAGACATCCAACTTTTATCCATCTACCTATATAATTAAAAGTAAATAATTGAATTATTAAATGCAATGCTAACATAATGATAAATCAATAGAAGTTACTATTTCTTGATTAATCAGTACAATTTCTTATACTAAGTTTGAATTCAAACAAACACTAAGGTATGTGTCATTGCTACACCACATGAATCGAGAAAGTAAGTTCTCGCTGTGACTCTTAGGCTCATGGAATATTTCATCGATAAGCCTCATGGGATCTGCATCACGGGTTTTTAGCCTATATACCATCCTAGGGGTTTATTATGCAAAGGATTGTACATAATTGTAGGTGAATTTCTAGTGTTAATATTTTTCAATTAATCAGTGTAAGTTCATAAATTAAGTTTGAATTTAAACAAACACTATGGTACATGACATTGTTACACAACATGAATTGAGAAAGCAAGTTCTCGTTATGACTCTTGGGCTTTTGGAATATTTCACCGATAAGCCTCATGAGAGCTATATCACAGGTTTCCAGCCTATATACCATCCTAGGGGTTTATTATGCAAAGGATTGTCCATAATTGTAGGTGATTTTCTAATGTTAATACTTCTCCATTAATCAATACAAGTTTCTAAATTAAGTTTGAATTTAAACAAACACTATAGTACATGACATTGTTAAACCACATGAATTGAGAAAGCAAGTTCTCGCTATAACTTCTAGGCTCATGAGATATTTCATAGATAAGACTTATGGGAGCTGCATCATAGGTTTCTAACCTATATACCATCCTAGAGATTTATTATGCCTCAAATCATCCTTAATTATACAAGTCCATATACTAAGGTACATGTAATAAATAGTTATGTAATTCATACATCTACTCATCAATTATCCAAATAAAACTCAAACATAAATAGTTAGACTATTAAAGCAGAACATAAAAAGTCATCAATGATTCTAAGAATTTTGCAAACAACAACACAAAACCAACAACTTCTTTGCATTCATACAAAACTCAAAAACAAATACTCATACTATTAAAGAAAAACATATGGTAGACATTAGTTGGAACTTGGAAGACTTACTTGGACAGAGGGATAACCACAAACTATAAAGAAAAAGGAAGAGGTTGGATGATTACTGTCAAACTCTTGAAGGTAAAACACGGCCTGCTAAAAAGACAATTTCATATTTAATATAATACACTTGTTCATAGAATTATAGTGTGTGTTATTTGAGTTATTTCATGTTTGAGAATTGACTAAGATGGTTGTTATATTTTTATTGAAAAATTACTCTCTCTACTGATACAAGTTCCTTATTGTTTGAAAATTAGATAGTTGTATTTTTTATTAATAATTATATCGAATTTAGAGTTTATGAATTATTTAGGAGTTTCACCTCTAAGTTCATAAAAAAATTAAATTCATCTTTATCTTTAATTATCACTAATTAGGAGGTGACATGAAATAGTCATGTGTTCATTATAAAATTTAATCAACTATGATTTGTTTGTGTAAATGATCCAAAAGTATTAAAGTTACTTGTTTAAGTTCTTGGATTTTATATATATATATATATATATATATGTTTTGTACTTTAACAATATAAACATTTAAAATTCCAATTGGTTCTGTAGCTATTGAAACAAAAAATTTTGAACTGAAGTTTTGCAATATCCAAATACTGGTTATTGTTCCTACAATGAAGCATAATGACCTTCAATATGTTTCCTTTTGTAAGCAAACTTCAGAAAAATATGGTCTATCGATTTTTATGCATAAAATAGGTAATTGCAAGTCAACAAAATCATCTTAGAACAAAGTCAACCAAGCAGATAGATACAACACTTAACACGATCGTTACAGGCATTTTATTGAACACCTTAAAGCCATGAAAAATTCATCCTAAGATTCAAATGCAAATTACATGTTTTTCCTTTCATCACTAACATTAATACATTCCACGCTACATCCATTCACAGACAATCCAAAATTATGCAATGAACGCATACATAATCGCCACTTCAAAACTGAACATCACATCTTCAAAACTTATGAAAGGAAGCATAAATCATTCCAAATAAAAAAGGACCCACGACTTATCTCAACAGATAATCAAAACGACGATGATGGGAGAACACAGAAGCATGCAAAATCTAGAAGATAGAAGGTCATCCAGTTGGGAGAAAACGAAGAAGAAAGGAGAGCAGGGGAGAGTGGGAAAAAATTTAGGAACAGGTCTTGGGGATAACACAGACAATGTTGAACAAACGACATCGTTTCCATTTTTTAAAACAATACAACATTTGTTGATGCTTTTTAAAAATGTCACCAAATGTATGCACACACCAAATAGTTCAAAAAAAATAAAGGAAACGATATCGTTTTTTCATATATATGTATGAAAATTTAGTGACATATTACAAAAATAGTCGTCAAATCTTTATACACAGTCAACCTTTTAGCAACGCCATGCACAATTTGTCAGTAAACAAATTATTCAATGATGAACTTTGAAAATTAGTTGCGAATTGTTTACACACAATCAACCTTCCGCGACACTATTACTAGTTGGTTGCTAAAGATGATATTGGGTTCTTCACTAAATCTTGATACAACTTCGACCTTTTAACGATGCTATGTATAATTCATCGCTAAGTATACATTTAGCGGCAAATTACCTTATTAGTCGCCAAATCTTTATAATTTTTATATTTTCCAAAGTTTTTGGTAATATATAAATTATATAAAATATTATAGAATTTATATATAGTATAGAATTTATATATAGTAAATACAATTTTATGAGATCATTTAAATATTTTCAAATCATATATTTTAAAAGAAATTAATAAGAAAAATTAATTTATTAATCTAGATTTTATATTTATAGAGTTTTCCTTTTGTAATATAAAATTTCTAGAAAATTTAACCCAATTTAGATATAGTAATTAGAGTTTTCTCGCACGACTTAAAATTATCAAATCATATATTTTGAAAGGAATTAATAAAAAGAATTATTTTATGTAATAAAAATTAATTTTATATTGTTTGTTTTATAAATTTTTAAAGTAACATTGTTGTTTATTAAATTTATGTTTACACTTACAATCATTGTCAATAATATTTAATTTGATTATTAAGAATATCATAGTAATATTTAATATTGATCTCCACCGTTTACTATATTGTAGTTATTTTTTTAATTACATCGTAATAGATATAATTATATATGGTAATTAATATAATGTTATCTTCATGTCATTACCAAAGGTGAAGTCAAATGGTAATGGCCCACTGTTTCGCGATAATTTTTTAATTGATGCCAAATAGTATATTTATTCTGAATTAATTGAATATGATGTTGTCTTGTTTAACGAGAAATGACGTCATTTTCTACTAAGTTATTAACACAAAAACGAACCTCTCTTGGTTTTTGTGTCAGCTGTCAACATTCCTCTTTTTTCACCGTCCAATAAGCATCGTCCCCTTTGTCATTACCTGTGTTGGTATTGATCTTCTATTCTATTTTCAAGCCCTTCTTCTTGTGCTCTGTTTTATTGCTACGTTTAGGAGTTTATTGTGAGTTTTGTGTTTTGCTTATGGTGTATGGGTTTTTGTTTGTGTTTGTGTTTAGAAGATGGTTTCTTGTGTGTCTGTGTATATGAGATCTCACATCGGTTGGAGAGGAGAAAAAAGTACTCATTATAAGGGTATAGATACCTCTTCCTCATAAACATGTTTTCTTGAGTGTGGGAAGAGCAAAAGCCTGACGGTTTTGGCCCGATGAGCAACTCAAAGCGGAAAATATCTGTGAGCGGATGGTTTGGGTTGTTATAAATGGTATCAGAGCCGGTTCCTGACCCGTTGGGCCAGCAAGGACATTGGACCCTAAAGGGGGTAGATTGTGAGATCCCACATCGGTTGAAGAGGAGAACAAAGTACGCCTTATAAGGGTATGGATACCTCTTCCCTATAGATGTGTTTTCTAGAGTGCGAGAAGAGCAATATCGTGAAGGCCCTGGCTCGATAGCTAACCCAAAGAGGACAATAGCTGTGGGTGGGTAGTCTGGATTATTACAGTGTAGGATGTGTATGGGTCAACTTTTTTTCCCTCGCCTTCCATGCTTGTTTGACAAAAGCCTCCTAACTGTTTGATGAAGTGCTTTAATGAAGGCTACTTTCGTAACGGATGTTTATGTACATATTTAAATTTAATTGTACCACTTATAGTATACAGATGTACCCATCAAAGATGACTTTATTTCAACGTGTAATGAGGTTATGATTACACATAACAATTGAAAGTCAAATGGTCAAAACCAAAAATATTGTCAATTGGGTTTCTGTGTTAGACATAACAATTAAACTAAAAAATAACAACCTATTACTCTTATTCTTAAAGACCAAATCTTTTAACATACACACATTTGAAAACATATATATAATGGAGTTGCTAAAAACTAACAAGCTAATTATTAAGATAATTTAAAGCTAAATCACAAAATTAACATTGTTAGAATGTTGGAACATTCAAATAAGAATTCTTCTATTGACTTTTCATAATTAAACTGTTAAGATTGATTCATTGCAGAATGTCAACGTGGTGACTAGTTTCCAATGGTGGAAATAAGCTCCACTAGGAGGAATGTAGCAAAATTGTCCCTAGTGAAGAACAAATCAATGCATAACAAATTCCCTCTTCATACACTATTACCTACTTGCCTTCCATGGCCAATCTTCTTCTTCAAGGTTCTTAGTATCATCTAAACTACCTCTCTTTTTTTATTATCAGTATCTCATTTTCTATTTTGAAGCTATTATATGAACATCTGATTGTATATACTATATGTTGTGTTAAGTTGCCTCAAATCTTAAAGAGAACATAGATGAAAAATCGATTTTTTCAGAACAGTGGTCGATTGTGAAAACTATGTTTGTTCATTGTGACAATCATGGAGTTTATCAGTCGAGTATACATGTGTTCGAATTTGACTTCCTAATACCATTTGATTTAACTTTGATTGTTCTATTCTCTTTGTTCATTAGCTGAAATGCTTATAGTACATGTCGTTCATTTAGTATTGTCGTCCATACTGGATATGGGAAATCGTTCACTATATCTTCTACAAATTTAGTTAAAACAAAGAAGTTGTTGAAAGAGGGTGTCAATTCACCAAATCCCTCTTTGTTGGAAGAGGGTGTCAATTCACCAAATCCTGAGGGACGATCCTTAATTGTTTTAATTGATGACTTGGAACGTGTAAGGAGGCTTCTTCGGAATTCAGACATTGGCAACCCCTTTACCTTTTCTGCCGACTCTAATGTCACTTGGAATCTAAAAAAATAATTATTTCTTTTCCTTTTCAATGGATTATTAGGAGTGAAACTTTATTTATTATTTTTCTGTAAGAATTGTTAAACTTTTAATTAACATCCTTA
>JANZXP010051236.1:0-11571 GCA_027576715.1 Erythroxylum flavicans | reverse complement strand
AAGATGATGCTTGTTGATTGATCATGAGTAGAAGCATTGAATGTTGAATTATTGCTATAATTTTTGAAAGTCATTCATCTTTGGTTATGATTGTATAGTCTTGGAAAATATGATAAATGAGTCAATGTTTTTGGGTTTTTAAGCTTAATTTTAATGTTTGCCCGAGCACGACCAAAAGCTAAGTGTGGGGGTATTTGCTATGAATGGATTTTCTATATTTTTATATGTTATTTCATTTGAATTCATTCCTATTTTTTGTGTTTAATTGCTCATTTTGTGTTTTTATTGATTTGACATGTAGATTTAATGATGGAATACAAATATAAGATTAAAGCATGAAGTTTTGAAGTCATTAGGAGCTAGGAAGGCTGTCCATAATACAACCCTTGGAGATTTCCTCGAACACTAAACGATAGTATCTTTGCAGGTCCTCCTTGCTTCAAAACGCAACTCAATTGGCTTTTACAAATCTAGCAATACGGCACCACCATTAGCTTTGGAGAAGAGGAGTTTCACGTGGACATCTGCAGAAACGCAAACATTTCCATAAGTTTTCAATTTGGCTGAAGGGTTACACATGAATAGGATGTGTGGACCAAGAACCACAAAATTAAATAGTCACATCAAGCTACAGTGAAAAAGAATACTAGGTGACAGAAACAAAAGAAGAGACCAAAACAGTAGCGTGAAACAAGAAACAGAGAAGAGGAGTTACGTGAATAGTGTAGGTGGACAAATGTTTTTTTGTCAAATTAATGAATATAAGTAGAGATAAGAGAAGCTTGCGGTAGTGAGTGAAGAATTGAATGGGGCTTTAGTAGGGTTATTTGAGTGGGCTGAACTATTTTTTTTGGAGAGACCTATGGAAGGTTAAGTTTCTGACATTGGTTCAGAGGCGACATCGATGTCGGCAACCCGGGTTAAGTATTTTTTTTATTATTTTGTTGTTTCTTTCTCTCATTAGAAATTGATTATTTTATCTTTTATGAATTGATTAAGTATTTGAATGATGATGATTTTAATACTCTATTGAATCATTTTTCATGAAAACTCATTGCTAGAATCAAATGTAATAGATAATCGTTGTATTTTTGATTCATGTGTAGCAACTAAAGGTTTCGAATCATTAGAGATAACATAACATAGGTTAAATAATCCGAGCTTGTGTGATTATTACCTAGATTGGTTTATTTTTCTAATTCATAAGGCAACTATCTAGATAAACTTAGAGAGTTTATTATAGTTTTCCCAATAGCTAGGCTAATTAATGAGCGCTTCAAGATTAACTAGTATCTAAGGAAAAATTGAGATTAACAGAGCTTATTGTCAATCTACGCTGATAATTGCTAAGAGAGTTAAAAGAACAACAAATCAATGAATTATGCTTAATTAAGGTGTAGGCTAAGATTGAACTAAAGAACTGGATCTCTACCAAATTCCCTAATTTTATCATTTTTCGCATGTTTTCTTTAATTTGTTTTTATTAGTTAGTTTCATTTTATTTTCTTACTTCAAAATTCAAACCCCCCCCTTTTTCCTAAACATCAATTAATTTCATTTCATAATCTAGTTGAACACTCCCTATAGGATCGACCTAGACTCACCACTACTACAGTAGTAGTCTAGTTATTTTATTTTGACTAGTGTTATGATCTGCATATCAAGACTCTACGTAAGAGGCGCAATAATTTGGGTATGAGTTACTTGGTTTCTACCATTGTTGAGTACTATGGTGTGGATTGTAGTGGTCTGACTATCTACCTCCATGATTTTCTAAATCACCATCATTTGTGGCCACCTGAAATCCTAAGGTCCTATAACATGGAACTTTAGGACATTAGTCAAAAAATTGAAGTGAAAATTAGGGCCGCTCAGGTGAGTTCTAGTGCAACACTAACTTAGCAGGCAAAAGAGGACTCGACTAGCGAGAAGTCTAAAGAGGAAGAAGACACAAAAGAACCTAATTGGAAGAAAGTGCTCGATAAATTCTCCTCTAACACCAAAGCAATTATTGACACACTTGTGAAAAACTCTAGAAGGATAAAGGAGATAGCCCGCACACAATGACGTCAAAGCTAGGATATACGTTGGATTCATCGATACTTTAAGGCTCATGGCATACAACTGCTACCTCCAACACCATCCCCGCCTCCATTCTTGTAAGTTTTTGTTTCTAGCCCTTTTTCTTTTAACTTTAGTTTTTGTTTTGTTTTATTTTATGTTACTTCCTTCCATGTGTGCTCGTTTGTCTCCTTCTTACATTGGGGACAACGTGTTGTTCAAGTGTGAGGAAGATTGTGTGTTTTGCTTTAAGCGTGAATTTTTCATATTGCTATTTTAGTGTGTTTAGGTTGCATATTGTGATTTGTATGTATCAATGGCTTAGATGGATTGAAATCGATTTAATTTTGAACATAATCTATTAGGTTGTGAAGAGTCATTAGCTCAAGAAATTAATGATCTAGGTTCTTTGGCTAAAATATGCAAGTTAACTAGGATTCAATGTTAGTTTATCTCCCTATAAGTTGTCACACTCATTCATAATTTTAGGTCCTCTAACTAAGTAGCTTTGCTAGTATTTTCTTATGAAAACGAGTAGCTAAAGCAACAAGGTAGGCATTAATTAAAAATGTTTAAAAATTTTAAATAAATAATGATTTCATTGGCCTTCAGGTTATGAACAAAGCTAGTAGCTAGTTGAGAATGTAATGTGGCCGAGTAACTGGATTAACTCGCATCACAAATGCATGCCTTTATGTCAAAATGCTATAATGACGTTCCAACCAAGTAACCTAATAAAAACATGACTTAGTCAAGTAACCAAATTGACATTCATCACCAATGTTTGCCTCTATGTAAAAAGACTAGGTCTATGTCCATAAAACTAAAAAAAATGTTTTCTAATAAAAGCCCACTAAACTTGTAAGTAGCCAAACTTTTCATGAAAACATACTTAGGATTAGTTACAAAGTTTGAATGACCAAATAATTATTAATGTGTGCGTACAATCGAAAAAGGTGAATAAACTTGACATTCAGGTCTTGATTAATATTTATATTTAGTCCAGAGCTCCAAGATGAGAATTTTGCATATTAATGATTTGGAATAACTTGAGTAATTGTGTTCAGAATTAAATTTGTTTCATGAAGTTGAATCCATTTTCTCATTATTTTATTGTGCGCTTTGTGAATTTGTGATATTTGCTATTTTGTTTGTTTAAAGATAAGCAAACATTTAAGTGTGGGCATGTGATAAGTGTAAACTGCATCATGTTTTAGGGCATAGTTTGATATGTGCTTAGCCATTAATTCGATCACTTGGTATGTGTTTAGGTTAAAATTATGTTAGTTTGAAATTTATTTATGTTTTAAGTGTTTTATAGGCTACTATAAGTCTTTGAGCTAAAATATTATATTTTTCAGGTACCTTGATGTGTTTGCTATTGTTCAGGGTCAATATTAAAGAGCGAAGGAGTTTTGGAGGGAATTCAGGCCATAACACAGGCCTATAATTGTGGAAGGTAGCCTACAATCATGGCAGAAGCTTCAAGTTTGGCCCACAATTGTAGCCTACAAGCTACGATCATGACAGAAGCTTAGGGAATGGCCCATAATCATGGCCTGCAAAGCCATGGTTGTGGTCTACATTGGGCAGATGTGCAGACGCTCACGAACTTCATGTTTTGAGAGATTTTTTAGACCTTTCGGACCCTAAAAAACCCTAGAGTTACCCAAAACATAAAAGAATATAAAAAGAACATAAAGAGGCAAAGAAAAGAGAGCTTTTCGTGCAACCACTACTGAAAACCCTAAAGAGAGAAAGAGGAAGAAGAAGAGAAGAGGAAGAGGAAAAGGAGGAAGGAGGAAGAAGAAGCGGTGTCGACGTGCTTCCTAGATTATGAGGTTTTCTGATGCTGATGCCTTCCCATATCGTCCATTCTAAGTGTCTATTTCCTTTTCGTTTCAATTTTATCATGTATAAAGTTAGGATGGATTGTATGATCATAGATAGTAGAATGATGATGATTTTCTAACTCTCCTTAGGGATTTTATTTTGATTTAATGATAATTTAGTTTATTATTTTTATTGGATGAACATTGTGATTTGATTACGTTCTGCCATAATCTGGTAATAAACTAAAAGGTGAACTAAATGAAAAATGATTAAATCGGATTAATGAGAGTTAGGTGATTTACTAGAAACCATGACAAATCATATTGGTAATTGTGCAAAGAGAGATCCCGTGTGATATTCCAATAGTTTATTAGAGTGATTCAGATATAATTAGGGTTTTGAATAATTTGTGAATTGATAGATTGCAAATTTCATAATCCAATTAGGGTCTATAAATTATTAACGGTTATAACTCGAGAGAGTAATCATCCCTAGGATCATTTAGAACCAACACCCCATTTGCACATAATCAACCAGGTTACCATTAATGATAGGTAAAATCCCTTATCTCATAACCTAGTAAACTCTTTGGTTAATTTCCATTATGCATGTTTATTGCTTAATTGTTAATTCCTTCATGTTTAATTTCTGATTTATTTTGTTGAATTCAATTCTCGTATTTATTCTCGTTGCATTGTTTAATTTTAGTTATATATTTTTTTAGCTTTATATAACATAGAATTATATTAGTCCCCCTACTCGTGGGATCGACACCTCTTATACTATAATCGTGACCTATGCACTTGCGATATTTGAGGGCTTATAAATTTTAAAGCTCGAATGATATGATCGCATACCTTTTCGGAGAATTCTCTAATGATTCCAAAGCAGTTGTCATTTCCATCATCTTCTCTTCCGCTTCAACATCATTGTTGACTTCTGCTTCTGTTTCCTCAGTCAAGACTGTTTCTAAATGATCCTTGCAACTTAATTTAAACATTTCCTGTACCAAAGGATCAATCACATCAATAAAGAAAATACAGTGATCATCAGGAGGATATTTCTTGGCATCAAATATATTGAAATGAATCAGTTTCCTATCAAATTCCATTATGAGGGTGCCCTCATGAACATCTATCTTAGTTTGATCCGTATTGAGAAACGATCTCCTCAACAAGATAGGTATCAAATTGTACAAAGTATCATCATTCATATCAACAACATAAAAATCTGCTAGAAATACTAACTTATTTACCTGTACCAAAACATCCTCAACCACACAATCAAGGTAAGCATTAGTATGGTCAACCAATTGTATGATAAAAACTCGTTCCTTTCAAATGACCCAAGTGCAAAGAAGCATAAATTGAATGAGGCATCACATTAATTGAAAATGCTAAATCCAACATAGCTCTACTGGTCATATTATTACCAATTTTGCAAGGAATCATAAACATACCTGGATCCTGGCATTTTGGAGGCATCTTTGTTTTAAAAACTGCAAACACATTCTCACCTATGATAAATTTTTCATCACCCCTCAGTTTCCTCTTATGTGTACACATTTCCTTAATAAATTTGGTATACCTTGGTACTTGCTTGATTGCATCGAGCAAAGGTATGTTTACTTCCACTTTCTGAAAAGTCTCCAATATCTCTTTGTCCTTCTTTTCCTTGTTCTGTCTTATCAATCTGCTCGAAAAAGATGGAGGATTAGTCGTAATGATATTAGGGCTTTTGAAATTTACCTTTATACTTGATGCTGGATTTTCTTGCTTCCCTAACTCCTTTCCAATTTATTCCTCGTAGCAATCTTCGGAGGAGTTCTCTTAGGACCCTCAATGTTCTTCGGGTTCACCTTAGGATGGGATGGCAGTGTTCCTCCACTTTGTGATTCTAAATAGTTAAGCATCACTGTCATTTGACCCAGTTAATTTTCCATATTATGTATGCTCGAATTTGTCCCTTGCTCAATTTGTTGCATATTCTGATTAAACTACATCATACATTGTTAAAGTTGTTGTATACCCTGACTAAACTACTGCACACTCTGACTAAGTTAAAGATTGTTAATAGTAGAGATCTTGACACATTCATTATGAGATGTACCTAAACTAGAAGAGGAGGCTCCTTGTGCTCCTTACAGCTTTGGCTGAAATTGTTGTGCTCCTTGCAATCGATTCTGAAAGTAACTATATTGCCTGTTCCCTTCGTAACTCAAGTTGGGATGATCCTTCCAACTTAGGTTATACGTCCGTGAGTACGATTTGTATCGATTTGGAAAGTTCCCTCCTGCAACATTCACATACTCCATACTTCCCACTTATAGTGTCAAGCACTCATCAAATGAATGGCTTGTGTTTGAACATATTCCACATACTTTCACTTGTTCCTGTCAAATTGCAATCTGTCTCATAAAAGATGTTAGTTAATCTGAACTATGTTCGATAAATGAAGTGTTTACCTCATTTACTCATTGAACATCATTACGAGTGCAGAATTGTTGTGTGTTAGTGGCCATCTGCTCAAGTAGGATCTTGGCTTCAATAGGAGTCTTCTCGTAAAGTGCCCTACCACTCGCCACATCAACCAAACTCCTCTCCATCGGTAGCAGTCCTTCACAGAAATATTGGAGGAGAAGTTGCTCTATAATGTTATGGTACGGACAACTAGCACATAGCTTCTTAAAACACTCCCGGTACTCATAAAGAGACTCATCATTATGCTACTTGAGGCTGTAGATTTCCTTCTGAATAATTGTATTTTATACTAGAAAATATTTCTCTACGAATAGTCTCTTCATCTCCAGCCAAGTATTCATGC
This sequence comes from Erythroxylum flavicans, assembly GCA_027576715.1. Taxonomy (NCBI): domain Eukaryota; kingdom Viridiplantae; phylum Streptophyta; class Magnoliopsida; order Malpighiales; family Erythroxylaceae; genus Erythroxylum; species Erythroxylum flavicans. The sequence continues at coordinate 4,854 of JANZXP010051236.1, read as the reverse complement.
TCCCAATTGGTAAATCAAATAACAAATCCTTCGCTGCATCTTTGAGTAAAAACGGGAAGGCCCTCAACATGATCTGCTTGTCTGTCACTCTAAAAGGCTTCATTCTCAGAAAAGCTACATCGATCTCCTTGAGATGCTTGTTTGCATCCTCACCTACAAGACCATGAAAATTGGTTAATAAATGTATTAATCCAGACTTTAATTCAAAAGTAACATGTTCAGTAAAATTTGGAAATGTAATACAAAATGGTCTTTGAGCTAGGTTTGGTGTAGTCAGCTCCCTCAATGTTCATGGATTGTGCCATTGTTTCTTCGAATTTGGATTTCGAGTCTCCTACCAAAGTGGTTCTTGATTCCCTTCGAAATCTTCGCAGTGTCCTCTAGATCTCCGAATGAAGTTGCTTAAGTTCTCTACGAGGAGATCTGGTCACTGATAGTTGTGAAATTGCATGATGTTTTAAGGTTTAATTTGTTATGTATTTAGTGTGAATTTGAGTGTTCAGTGTGCATTTAGGGTTTAATTATTTTAGTTTGGATGTTTAAGTGTTTTATGGGTTAGATGGAGTTTTTGAACTTAATTGTTATATTTTTGAAGTACCGTGATGTGTTTAATAGTGTTTCAGGCTAAACGATAAAGAATGGAGTTCCGAGGAGTTTTGGGCCAAAGACCTAGCCCATGATCAAAGAAAAGCAGGCCACGATTGTCATAGAGAAGCATGAGCCAGCAGTAGTTAGGCCACGATCATGCACATGTGGCACGATCATGATAGAAAGCTTTTAAGTCAGGCTATGATCATGCACATTGGGTCACGATCCTGACAGAAAGGTTAAGGTGCTAGCCACGATCGTGACAAATAGGACATGCCACGATCGTGGCCTGCGTTAAGCTGACAGACGAACTCAAGTTTTGTAAGATTTTTTAGACCATTTCGACCCTGACTTTGACCTAGAGCCTCCAAAGTTTAAATAGAACATTACAAGTAGAGGTAGCAGCTTGGAGAGTCTGAATAGAGAGCTTTCACGTCAGCCACATCTTGGAAAAATCCTAGAGTCTTTTGAAAGATTGAGGAAGGAGACGAAGGAAAAGAGATTAGGAGACGAAGCTTGATGCGACGTACTTCCCATAATAGGTGGTTTCCTACTGTCGCTGCCTCCACAATCCGTTCCGACAGTAGTTTCTATTTCTATTTCAATTTTGTTTATGTGTGAAATTGGGATAATTATTAAAATTGTTGTTGTTGAGTGTTGATTATTATCTATACTCACCTTTGAGTTTTTAATTCTTGAGATTAATAAAGTTTAATTATTTGTGTTTTCTTTTGATTTAATTGTGATTAATAAAGTTTAATTAGACAACTTAGAACTAATTTTAGTTTTGGGTCAATTGTGAATTGAGAGATCGCAATTCCATAATTTAAATTAGGAATCACCAATTAGGGTTAAGAATTATAACTCAAGAGATAGTATTTCACCATAAGGCCGTCTAGACCCATTAGGTCAAGAATTGCATAATTGATTAGATTTTCATTAATTTCGGATTGAATCTCCCTTTCTCTCACTTAATAGTTTCTAATTTAGTTTTGGGATTGGTTTGTGTAGTTTGTTATTGTATTTAGATTTCTTCAACTCAATTCTTAAATTTAGTTGTTTGATTGATTTATTTTCTGTACTATTTTATTTCTTTTGAATTATTATAGTTTAGTATGACCATAGATTTTAGGACTAGATTAGGCTTCCTCATGGGATCGATACCTTAGGTACTACATGAACGACCTATGCGTTTGTGTAATTTACAAAGTTTATAAATATTAAAACTTAGCATGTGTAAACTTGAGAATAGTCACTTCCATATACCAACACTAACAATCGTTTAAAAATTAACAAATAACCGAAGAAAAACTTATAAAAAATATATATATACACAAAACACCAACTAAAATAAAAAACGAAAATTAAATACCACACTGCTCACTAACGGCTCTAAAATTTGACAATGCGTGTCGAATGCACTACAAAATTTACCCAACTTTGCACACTAAAATTTGTAGATGTGAGTTAAGATTGTATCCATAGGGAATGTTTGGTTAATTTCCATAACAAAATTAATTGATGCAAGGAAAATAAAAAGGGGGGTTTTGGGTTTTACACAATTTAGAAAATAAAGTAAAAATAAACTAGCAAAAACAAATTATAGCAAACAATCAAAAATGATTAAAGCGTCAAATATAAGTAAAGTTCGGTTCTAGGATCAATCTCAGTCTAAACATGATTAAACACATCCCATCATCATAACATCTTCACACCTCTCTTCGAACTATTGATCGAAGACTAACAATATGCTTAGCTAATCCCGATTTTCCCTTAGATTATGTTTAATTAAGATACAATTGTTAATTAAACATAGCCATCAAATAACATAGGATATGATCTCCAGATTCAATTTGGCAGTTGCATTACGAAGTGGAAAATGATAAATATAGTTAGTAACCTCACACGTTCAGGTTATCTAACCTAAGTTGCGTTGTTCCTAATGATTCAAGATCATTAGATGCTACTAACAAATATCAAATGTAATAATTACGGATTACATTCAACATTCTAGTAGTATTTTTGCAATAGAACAATCTAAATAATGTATTAATATCATCTATATAAAAACCCAATTCAATCAACATAAACAACAATAACAATCTGAAAAGACAGTATCGAAATTAAGAAGATGAGATAGCTTAACCGTGACTTAGCGTTAATTTCATCATCAAGCTAACATAGGGAAGTTAAACTTTCATCTCCTTGTTCAAGCTCCAAGCATCAGCCATTATTGCCTCTTTCGGTGTCAAAGATGAAGAGAAAATGAAGAGGAAACTTTTAATTGCTTATATCCTAAATGTCTCTTTTGTGCATCCAAAACATTACCCTTTATAGTTAAAAACTAAAGTTAATTGGGACAGTTGTCCCTTCTTATGCCTGTAAGAAGGCACAGTTGTCCCTACTTTTCAAGGTTGTGACAAACCCTCTCACAGTTATGACAAACCCTCGTGAGAGACCTCTCATAATGGGCATGAGATGTTTCTCACACCTATGCACACCAATGTGTGGCTGTGAGACTCTTCTTCCTTTTTTCTTTACTTAACATTATATCTTGTTTCTTATTCTTTCAATCCTCTTCTTCTTTTTACTCCATGAATCAATAGAGTGTGGACATTGAGAAGATGGCTAAATATGATTTCGAGTTACTTTAGCTCCTTCACTTATGAAATGTACATAAAATCAAATATAAGCTAAAGTGAGTATCTTAAGCATTTATAAGGCATTAATCACTAAGTTTAGTAAATCAAATAAATCAACATTTAAGCACATATAAATACAGCTTATCACTAATTACTTTAACTCACTCTCTCGATTCATTGTCAAGCATATGCATGACAATTACTAAAATCATCCAACTATGTATTGAAACCAATAATAATTAAATTTCACAAAATAATTTCAGAATAATTGCTAATCTAGATTTAGAAATCCATAGTCATGTTAAACATCTTAAAAATCCAAGTACACATCAAGGATAATAAAGAAAGTAAAAGGAAAAGAATAAAAATTGTTTAACTCCTTGATTTAGAATGCTAGAATTTCCTGAAGCTCTTTTTTGATCTCTCCATTTTGATCTACTTTTGATTTATGGCTACTCTTTTTCTTGTGTTTTTCATGTTTTTCTATAGTGCATTGATCGTGGTTTTTTGATGTGTGTAAGTTTTAATTAATTAACCTCAATAATCCACAAGCGTATGGGTCATTCGTATAGTACCTAAGGTGTCGATCCCACGAGGAGGGATAATCTAATCATAAACTCTATAACCAAAACAAATTGCAGAAATTGAAATATAATGAAACTTAAATAAGAATGTTATTCAATCAAGCAATTTAATTCAAAAATAAATCACGAAATATTAACAATTGAGCAATTGCAATGCACAGTGAAGAATTAACTTAAGGAATTACCAATTGAGAGAAAAAGAAATTTTACCTATCTTTAATGCTAACCTAATCGATTATGAATTACGAGATTATTGGTTCTAGATAGTCCTAGGATTGATTACTATATCTCAAGCTATAATTATTAATCCTAATTTATAAACCCTAATCAGATTATAGGAATTACAATCTCTCGTTTAACAATATATCCAAAACTCTAATTAGATCTGAAGTTGTTCAAAAACTATCGAGAACCTATGCAAGATCTCTCTTCACATAATTTATTGATTTGATTTAATTCTCATTCTATTAAATCACCTAACTCTCGTTAGCCCAATTTAATTATTTTTAACTCGATTCACGCTCTCAGTTTATCATCAAATCATGCTATTGTAGAAAGTAAATCACAATAAATCCAGTAAAAACACAAACAATCAAATTTCATTAAATCAAAGATAAAACCCCCAAAGGTGAGATTAGAACATCTCAACATTCAAAAACCCTATCATCATACTATTACTCCCAACTATATACAATAATAAAAATGGAAAATAAATAGGAAATATGATTTGAATGCAGACGGGAGTCAGTGATGTTGGGAACTCCTGATCTAGCAAGTATGTCGAGTCGACTTCTTCTCCACTTCTCTTCCTTCTTCTCTTTCTCTATCTCTCAACAATTCTCTCTAGGGTTTCTTTGAAAGTGGGTGATGCAAAAGCCTCTCTCCTCTTCTTTGTCTTATTCTTTAAATACCTTTTGTGTTCTCAGCAACCCAATGGTTTTTTCGGGTCTAAAGGCCTAAAAAATTCTCAAAACTTGACATTTTTTAGTTTCTACACGTCCACATCTGAGCCTTCTGTCACAATCGTGGCAAGTAGGCCA
>JANZXP010051207.1:0-11572 GCA_027576715.1 Erythroxylum flavicans | reverse complement strand
TATTATTATTATTAGTAGTAATTATTATTATTATTGAGGGGTATAAGTTGTCCAAAAGAAAGAGAGTTGTGTTTGAGGTATTCCTAGTTGCATGGAATAGGTAAAGAGAGGGGAGGGTTGTTTTTGGCTATTCCTTAATGTAAGGAATAAGTAGTCTTTAGGAATGTTATTCTTTGGGTCATAAAATAAACCAAACAAGGGAATAAGTAATGAGTAGGAATAGAAGGGTAATAGAATTTCTATTACCCTCAACCAAACAGCCCATAAGAGTAAAAAAGATATATTGATTTTTAAATTGGTATATGAGCTTCAAAAAATTTATTTACTTAATAAGCACTTTGTGCATATTGTTTTGAAAAGGGAGAGAGGAAAGTTATTTATTTATTGCTCCTTGATGCTTATATATTTATACATCATATAAATTTTTATACTAACAAAAAGTAGGACAGAATATTAATATTAAAACTTTATCATTCATGATGCATGAATTAAGGAAGAACATACATTATATATAGCTTTATGACAGGATGAGCTTACTCAATGTTATTTAATATCGTTAAATATTTTTCCATCATCCTAAAGAGATACATTAATATACCGAGTAAGCTCTTAACCCACGATTTGACTATAACAAAATATCACTATTAATAAATTTACTTTTGAAGATTTTTTAGATACATTACGATGAAGTTAAGAAATATATAAAAGATGGATTTAAATATAAGGAAGAAATAAGCAAATAATCCAACTGAAAAATTGATTAGTCAAAAGATTGAGAAATGAGCAAAGTGAGGCACAAATGCAACTTAAGAGAGTTTTCAAGGGAATTCAAATTGATAACCAAGAACATAAATAAATCAAGCACATTAAGATTTAAGAAAATCATTCCAATTTTTCATATAATCTTATCTTGGTCATTAAATGACTTATGGGCTCAATCATTGCATTTATATATCTAAAGAAGCCTTAAGAATTGCAATCTTATCTTGGTCATTTAATGACTTATGGGCTCAATCATTGCATTTATATATCTAAAGAAGCCTTAGGAATTGCATTCATGGATGTTTAGGTTTAACTATAATAACCCTAATTCATACAAACATATAATGTAATATGTCATTTATAGGGTGATTATAGGTACATTAGTAAGTTTTTTTCCTTAAAACAAAGCATAATGAGTAAAATTATCACTTAGAAAATCATCAAAATCAACATTTTCATAAACAAACAAGTAATGTTTTACATGAAAGTTTTATGTTGGGACTAAAAAAAACATAATCTCTAATAGATACTCAGAAAATGTTTAAATATTTTCATACTTTATTCTATAAGATTGACTAATAAGATTAGTTGATATTTTAATATGTGGTTACCCAATAAGTTAAAGATAGGTAAGTACCTAGTTGAACATGTATAAAAAATTAGTTGTTGTAATGACTAGTTTGTTCTCTAATGGAAATCTGATTGTTTTAAGTATAAATAGACCACGATTGAGTTGTGAAAAGTGCCTTTGACATATTAGAGAGATGTTTGAGCCTTAAAAGAATAGAGAATATATAAGTGCAGGACGTAAATTATATTGAGCCTTTATCTGTTAGTCTTAGCAAAAAGGGGATGTTTTGACTTTGATGGTAATATGATTATTGAAATTGAAATAATTGTTTGGGGTATACTTAGCAAAAGAGGGATGTTTTGAGTCACATGGTTTTGTAAATGTTGCAATTGAAATAATTATTTAAGGTATACTTTGTGGGAGTTACTTTTGAACTTGATCATGATTCGTAAATAGTTCCTCTTCACATGTAACAAAGTAAGACATTTATAAAGACTATTTTTTGCTCATGGAAAGAAAGATATTCTATAAAAGGGTTTTTTTCATCCATTGAAATAAGCAGGTAGAGAATTTTTAAGTGAAACTTGAGAAGTAGACGTAGAATAAGAGTTATTTAGCTAAATTACTATAAATTAGCTTTTTATCTCTCTTCCTTTACTCGCTGATAATTCTTAATATTAACATTTGTTTCCTTACAAGAGTTATTTTGATAATGTGACTTTTATAAGTTAATTATTAACAATAACATCTCTTGTTGACTTAAGTACGCACAATGTATATTCTCGTTGGAAATTAATTTTTATAAGATATACAAATTGTATAATAAATAAAATTCTTATTTTTGTATTAAGAACAATTGAGGGAATAAGTCTTATTCTTAGTATAAAACATTTTCAAAATATGACTAATTTTTTTTATAATTATAACATCATTATAAATTTCTCTTTAGATAAGAATTATTTTATGAATATATATTATTTTCTATGAACAACGCAAGGTAAGGGACTTATTTAAAGTTTTATACAAAAGTGATAAGTGTGAATTGCTTCTTATTTTAGGGCATAGTTTCATATGTATTTAAGTGTTAACTTAATCGTTTAGTATATGTTTAGGTTAGAATTGTGTTAGTTTGTTAATTAATTGTGTTTAAGTATTTTTATGGGTTAGTCAAGTTTTTAAGCTTAATTATTATGTCTTTGAGGTACCTTGATATGTTTGTTAGTGTTCAAGGTCAACATCGAAGAATGGAGAAGTTTTGGAGACATTCGGGCCGAAACAACGGCTTACAATCATGGTACAATAGGCCACGATCGTGATAGAAGCTCTAGAGTTAACCCATGCCACAATCATGACAGAAGTTTAGGACACAACCCATGATCGTGGCCTGATTGCCATGATCATGATATAAGGCTCAGATTGGGCCATGATCATGGCTTACCAGGTCACGGTCGTGGCCTGCATCAGGAAGATGCACAAACACTAAGAAAAGTCAAGTTTCGAGGAAGTTTTTGGACCTTTTGGACCTTAAAAAACCCTAGGCTGTCTAGAACAAAAAAACATATAAAGAATAAGACAAAAAAGATGGAGCTTTTGCATCAGCCACCAATGAGAAACCCTAGAGAGAGTTCATTAAGAGATTGAGAAAGAGAAGAAGGAAGAGAGATGTGGAGAAGACATTGACGTGAAGTACTTCTCGAAATAGGAGGTTTCTTGACATTGCTGCCTCCATCATACATTCAGATCTTATTTTTGATGTATTTTCAATTTTGTTAATGTATAGAATTGGAATAATCGTTGATGATAGGATTATGTGAATATTAAGGATGTCTAAACTCACCTTCGGGTTATTTTTATCTTTGATTTAATAAAAATCTGATTGTTTTATGTTATGTGGATTCATTGTGATTGATTTTTGATATTGCATAATTCAATAATAGACTGAGAGGGTGAATCGAATGAAAAATAATTAAATTGGGCTAACAAAAGTTATGTGATTTAATAAGAACGAGAAATTAATCAAATCAGTAATTATGTGAAGAGAGATCTTATATAAGTTCCCGATAGTTTATTGGATAACTTCAGATCTAATTAGGGTTTTAGATAGAATGATAATTGAGAGATTGCAAATTTTCATAATCTTATTAGGGTTTAAAAATTAGGGTTAATGGTTATACCTTGAGAGAGAGTAATCAACCTTAGGATCGTTGAGGACCAATAATCTAATAATTCATAACTAATTAGGTTAGCTTAAAGATAAGTAAAAATTCCTTATTCTCTCAATTGGTAGTTCTGTCGGTCGATTCTTAAATGTGTGCATTGCAATTGCTAATATGTTAATATTTCGTGATTGACTCTTAGAATTGAGTTGCAAGATTGAATTAGATTCTTGCCTTAGTTTTGTTACATTTTGAATTACTGCGAATTACTTTGGGCATAGATTTCAGGATTAGATTATCCCTGCTTATGGGATCGACACCTTAGGTACTACACGAATGACCGACCTGTACGTTTGTGGATTATCGAGGTTAAATATTAAAACTTACAAATATTGAAAACTGTGGTCAATTTTTTAGCGTCGTTGTTAGGGAGGTGATTAGTTTAGTTCTATAGTTTAAGGCATTTAGTTAGTTTTCAATTTTTGTTTTCATTCTTTCTTTTCTACTTCTGAAGTCGTGCTCTTGCATGAACACAAAAGTCATGAGAGGTTCAAGTCGCACAGCTGAAACCTTAGATTTAGACATCAATCGACTAAAACGAACCATTAGAAAAGCTCGGTGTGAAGAAGAAGAAGAAATCGTGACATCAACAATGGTCAAGGAATTTTAACAAAATTTAGACCACGGAGCAAACGAAGGATGTCAACAACGGGCCCATATGGACTTCATGAGACCAGGGTTCAATGTGGCTAACCAAGGAGTAGCTAGGTCACCTGTACAAGTAGCATTATTTGAAATCAAACCAGCCTTCCTAAATATGCTTCAACAGAATGTGCAGTTTTATGGACCAACGAACGAAGATCCCAATACACATATAGTGAACTTCCTTGAAATCTATGATACCTTTCAGTACCATCAGATGTCGGAAGATGCGGTCATAATTAGGCTTTTCCCTTTTACCCCTTAGAGATAGAGCAAAGGCTTGGTATCATTCTCTTAACCCAACCAATGTCACGATATGAGATCAGCTAGTTCGTGCTTTCTTAGACAAATATTCTCCCCTAACTAATACCACTAAGATCATCAAGGAAATTACCAACTTTCAGCAAAGTTACGGAGAATCGATCTACGAAACATAGGAAAGATACAATGATTTGCAATGAAAGTGCCCACACCACAACTTACTCAAGGAATTCTTGTTACAAACATACTATAATGGAGTAACCCCACATACGAGAGGCATGATTGACACAGCTTCAAGAGGATCATTGATGAGAAAGATAGTTGGCGAGTAATAGTTGCCTATGGACGAATGATCAGAGTAGACAAACTACTACATTTCGTGAACAAAAAGAAATTGTAGCTGTTGATCAAATGACAGAAATGCAAGCTAAAATTGATAACTTGACGTAACAGCTCAACAATATAAAGCTTCATCCTCAGCTCTAGTAAAAGTCGTGTAACTCAAATGTGAACTCTATAAACAAATAGACCATGATACAGTAGATTATTACATGATGAAGGAAAGCGATCCAGAGCAAATGAATTATATGGGGGACCAATATGGACGAGGAGGAGGTAACAATCCTTACTCCAACACCTATAACACTGGGTGGAAGAATCACCCTAACTTTTCTTGGACAAGGAATGCTAGAGGATAGTTCAGAGCTCAAGGACAATCAGGCTTCCAACAAGATGAACCAAGCTCAATGAAATCCAAGTTGGATAATATTTTAGATAAAATTGGAGGCATGGAGGATGCAGACAGGAGGCTTAAAAGCAAATTTGAGCAATTCACCAAGAACCACGCCTTTTCAATACACAATCTGGAAGTCCAAGTACGTCAACTAGTGGAGGCAATATCTACTCGTAATGCGGGAACCCTTCTAAGTAATATCGAGTCTAACCCAAAGAAACGGATCATGGTCATTACTTAGACCCAGGAAAAGGAACTTGAACATGTGAAGGAAGACGAAGATAAAGGAAAAGAAGAAGTAATTATGAAATTCCTTCCAAGTGAACTCGCAATTGAGCCAATCAAGGAACCTCAACCTAAAATTCTATACCCTATTCTAGCTTAATGAAAGTTAATTTCAAGTAGGGTAATGAGGAATTTTAAGGAGGTTAAATTAAATGAGGTTGAAGATATAACGGAACAACTACAAACGAGGCTCACACTCATGAAATCAATCAAAAAAAAAAGGTTAAAGAGCACATAGCGAAACAAAACTCTAACATAGTACAGAAGAAAGAGGACCCAGGGGATTTTTACATTCCTTGCAATATCAATGCAGTCAACATAGACAGGGCATTCGCCGATTTGGGAGCGAGTATCAATATGATGCCCTATACCTTTAGTCTAACATTAGGGTTAAGAGAGTTAGTACCCACAAAAATGTTAGTGAAGACAGCCAATATAACAGTTCATCAAAGATGTTAGTAAAGAAGGCCAATAGAACAGTTCATCAACCGAAGGGGATTGTTAAGGACATGCAAGTATAAATTTATAAATTTACCTTTCCCACAGACTTCTATATATTGGATATTGGAGAAGATGTGGAAACCCTTATGGTCCTTGGATGACTGTTCCTGGCAACTGCTCACTCAATAATTGACATTGACGGGGGTGAACTAACTCTGAGGGTAGGAAAGCAGCAAATAACCTCTAAAGTGTCAAAAAAAGGCAACAATTCTCCTTTACCTCCAACTAATATCAAGGAAACCAAACCTCGAGGACAATGGGAAGATATTGAGGATCCTAGGAATGCATTCAGAAAGAAATGATTGCGTAGAAGAAGAAGGAAGGAGAATCACAAGGAAGGTGGAATCCATAGCATGGTAGCTCATGTGCAAATTATGAGATCAGTGACTGCACTACTATTGCACCATTCATTTGAACCATCGTAAAAAAAAACCGTCAAGCTACTGACATTAAAAGAAGGGCTGCATGGGAGGTAACCCATGGGATTTTATTTCCTTTAAATGTTTTTTTAGGAAGCTTGAATTTCATAGTTAGGATTATTTTGTTTCTAAATAAAATAAAGAAGGCATAGGACTTTGATATGAATTTGACAATCGATGAAGTACACAAAGAGAGGTGAAAGGGTCACAAAGAGTTAAGAACTGACTTTGGAAAGTGAAGAAAAAAAAGCAAAAAATTAAAAAAAATTGTGGAAAATTGCATGCCACCATCGTGGCCTACGGTAGGGTAAAAAATGGCAAACGCGACTGTCATTATCAAATTTTACCATTTTACTGTCCAATCACCTATATAATCAGTTCTAACTTCATTTTTTCACCACTTTCATTTTTACTTTATCTCTCTAAATTTGAAACCTCCAAACACTCTCACTTCTCTCTACCTAAATTTTAAACTTCCAATTTCTTCCAACTTCTACCGACTCGTAAGCTAGTATGTCGCACATCAAGCAAATAGTAAGGCGCGATCAATCAGTGGGATGAAACCAAGTCTGGGGACCAAGGAAAAGAAACAGGGCAGTCAATTACAAAGCACCTTTCCCGATCTTCTCAAATAAGGAAGGTACTCGTTTTCATTCTCTTCGCAATAAACAAATTATGGTTCTAAAGTATTTTCATTTTGAAACTTTAGATTGATTAGAATTGCGAGACAAGGTCGAAAGTTTAGCAAAAAAATTCAATATGGTCAGTTCATTCAATTTCAATTTCCAGTTTATGAAGAACTTACCTTAGAATTTTTTACATCCCTTCAGTATGAATCCAATAAACTAAGGCCCTGTTTGGTTCCATTTTATTTTTCCATTTTTCGTTGAAGTTTTTATAAAAATTTAAACCATTCGTTAAAATATGTTTGGATGGGGATTGTTGCCGTTTTTAGTTTTTAAAAATAGAAAAACTACAGTAGGTTTACAAAAACATAAAAAAGACGCTTTTGTAAAATTTTAAAACAGTTTTTCTTTATACCAAAACTGCTTCTGCGCCCTTCTTCATTTTCAGGCTCTACAATTTTTCTTTTCCTGGTCCAGATTTATCTTTGCTTTTGTTACTTGTTTCTCTATTATTTTATTTCTACGATTTTTGCTTTCGTATATCTCCATTGCTGCGTTACCTGGGCTTGCTTTCACATCTCTTTTATTTTTTTGCTGTAAGTATTAAACATGAAGGCCACAAACATACTAGTTTTGTGGAACCTCAAACCATAGTACCTCTTGGTTTCATAGTTTTCATGGTCTTCAATGTGTTGAAACTTCAAATTACCCGATATTAGAGATGATCCAGTCCTCGTTTTCATGTCTTTCATCTTCTTCTAATCCTTGCTGTGAGTGACGTGAGTATAAAATAGAGAGAGATGATTGAATAACGTGAGTATATAATAGAGAGAGGATAATAATGAGTGAGATGAGTATAGGTGGTTGTTGTATAGAAAGAAGCAGTACCTGTCTACGTCGACAACGAGTTTGGTGCTGGAATCGTTCCTTTTCTAATCCCTGCTTTGCAAGCAGTTGATGCTCGTGTCCTTCATCAGAGAGCCATTTTGCCAACAGCCACAGACAATGAACTTGGCGAAGAGCTCTATAATGGCCATGCAGACTAGAGTTTTTATAGTGCATATGTCTACTACTCTTGGTTCTCGTATTTTCCTCATAGCAGATAAGATTGGAATGATGAGTCCTGGATCTGTTTGGATTATCATTGATGGGTTGGCTGATTTCTTGAGTTTCATGAACTCTTCAGTTATTGATTCCATGCAAGGCGTTTTAGGAGTGAGACCTTATGTTCCCAAAACGAAAGAGGTTATGAGTTTTAAAACTCAGTTTAAAAGGACATTTATACAGAATAACCCTGATACAGTGGATGTTGATTTGATTGTTTATGATTTATGGGCAATCCTCAAAATAGTATTTAAGGTAGACAAAGCTCTCCTCTCTCTTTATCTATTTGCTGCTCTCTCGCCATGGCAATTCAAGCTAAAACCCCATCCTCACTTCAAATCTTCGTCAACTCCAATTCCCATTTCTCTTCTCCGCTCCACCCCCACCATCGTATCTTTGCACACTCTTTAAACCATTGACTCCACACGGCCAAAGAAAAGTTCTTCGACTCCCATGCAAATCAAACGGCCAAGATGACGATTACTATCTTGTAGATGCTCCATTTTCTGCTGGGGATGGATTTTCTTTCAGTGGAGGAAAATATTCGGATGAACCAAGTCCGTCTGATAAATGGTTTCATATAGGAAAGATAGTGTGTTCTACTACTCAGTATCTCCTACTAAAGATTGTGTTCAAGTTCATTTAGTTTTATCTAACTTTGATGTACATTTTTCTACTAAACTGTATGTTGTTCTGATTTCATTTAAAAAAAAAGATGATAAAATCAAATATGTTTTTGTTTTTAGTTTTTTTTATAAATCCCAACCAAACAAATTTTTGTTTTTCAGTTTTTATATTACAAATCTCAACCAAACAGGTTTTTATTTTTTTAAAGGAAAAAACAGAAACCAAAAATAGGAAACAAAAACAAAAAAACAAAAGAAAAACAGAAGTGGAACCAAACGGCCCCTAAAATAACGCATCTTTACTCGTAATCACAATGTAGGTGCATATAAATTAGTCTAGAAACATATATCATTTCCATAAGCTTTTGGGTCCATCGAAATATAAATTAAATTACAAACTGATAATCCTAACCACCCTTTTCTCAAATTTCTAAGTCAATTAATAATTTAAATCCGAAAATCTCTTAATATTGAGAAAATCATAAGAAACATAACCTTATTTTTTCTATATGAGATAAGAATACACTCTTAATTTATGTCTTTGAAGCCAATCAATTAGTTGCAATTTTATATATGATACTATTATTTTAATTAATAAAAGTATTCTTTATTTTTAGGTATTTTGTCAATTACATTTGATATTTTAATACAAAAAATAAACTCCTAATGTCGTAATTATGATGATATCATAATTATAAGATTCAATTTGTATTTAAGCATTATTCCTAAATTGTTCCTATTTATAATTTCATTAAGATGGGATATTAATATAATGGTAAAATTAGTATACATTATGTTTCTTTCTTATAAAGAAAGTAATTTTCAGAAATTAAAGTATGAAGATGGTGAAATAAACGTGTGAGTACTTATTAGAGAATAAATAACTGATTATGAAGATTCCAAATGGAATATTGCTTATGTGTCTATGGATTTCTTCATTATGATGATTGTATAGTTGATCCTTAGACTTAAGATTACTAAAGTATCTTGTGTAGGAATTATTAAGTTTTGATGCAACTTATGACCTATTCTATTTACGATAGCTTAGTCGATAATACTTAGATATAGTATAGATCATACAGAAATAGTTGAGTAAGACAATAAAGAATTCATCACTCTAAAATAATTAGAGAGAATGTTCCACTATTCTTGATTCGTAATAGTTTAAGAATTTCTCTAGTTAAAGTGAATTGACATTTAAAAATACTTTTAAATATAAAATATAAAATAATTATTAATTATCAAGAATGAACATGATTGAATTTAAAAGAGTAAACACTAATTTCATAATCTTTGTTCAGTTGGAACATTGGATGATGAAAGGATTAAATTATACATCGTAACTATGTATGGATAAGTTGATTTAAACCACTTTAGCATTCTTAATATTTTGTTGATTATAACATGTTGCTAGACGTCGATCTTGATCTATTATTATACATTGTTTAATTAAAAAAATAAAGATAAATTGAGAGGAGTTTTTATTAACTAACTATGATTATAAATTAAAATTAAAATTTGTAATCATTGTCGACATATTATGAACCTAATAAGTCACACATAAAAGAATGATTAGAAAGAGAAAAAATCAATTTAAATTAAGATAGACTTAATTGTGAAGTTTGAAAAACTTCAAAAATAAAAAGTGAGATAAAATTAAATTGTAATTATAAGTAAAGTAAGATTTTAATTATAATTATGAATTTTAATATTAATAAGAAACAAGCTATATTGTCTTTTTCTATAAATAGGAAAAAAGACATAAGAGAGAGCACCCTTCCTTTTACTTTCAAATGTTAAGCTCTTTTTTCTATTCCGTGGACACTATTAGAAGCTGGATACTTAGACAACCTATAGTTGACAATTCAAGAATTTTTTTTGCAAGAATCTAAACTATGATTCACCATGTTATTTATTTTTCAAGTTATTCAATTAATAGAATCTAATCAAGAAATTGTAAACTTGCATTTTTTTTGTTACGTCAGTAATTGAATCATAATTAATTTTCTAATAGTGGTATCAAAGTCTCATTTAATTAGTTAATTTGATCAAAGTTGCTTGATTTTTATTAATTTGATAAAATTAAAACTTAAAAACATTATTTTAATGACTTACCTGATATTGATTAAGGCATTACAAATTAGGGTTTTGTTTTGGTTGATTAAAACCAAAACATGGGTGCCTCCCAGTAGTTATGAAACTTTTGGAAATTTTGTTTTGTTTTCTAGAAAAGTCTATAACACCTCTTTATATTTTGGAACGTTTAGATATATTTATTTAAAGTTTTGATTTTATTGCTTTTGGTTTTGATAAAACAATGAACCCCTTTTCTTGTTTACGGAAACTACCTAGTAGAAGATTATGATTATTGTTTAGTCTCTAAAAATTTCAATCATATGCTCCTCTTGAATATGAAAAAACTTTGATATGTTTATCTACTTCTAGAAACACAATTTGCATGTCCCTCTAGATTAGGTTTCTAGGAAAACGCCTTTCAAGTTCTTGATTTTGGTTGAATGTAGTTATCTTTGGTTATTGCTTGTGTATTTTTTAGGGTGTATGTGAGTGGACTGATGGATAAAACTTTGGCTGCGATTGGATATGCAGTGCGGTGGGAATAAGTACTTATTCACCACAATTACATGTTTGGATCTGCAGTAAACAATTGGAGGTTGGAGAAAAGTGCGGTGCTATCGCAGAAATCAATAAGCAGAAAGAGGTTTGTGGTAGGAAACTACTTTTGTGGTAAAAATTTTACTTTCCATTAATAACCTTCACTACAAGTATTATTTTCCATTATACTCTTAATTAATATGACTAATAATA
>JANZXP010051186.1:0-11574 GCA_027576715.1 Erythroxylum flavicans | reverse complement strand
TTTGAACTATCTTGTTAAACTCTTATTTTATTGATTTGAATGAAAGATGTCTTTGATGAATGTTGAATACATTTATACCCTGCAATAGATCGAGAGATTGAGTAGGGTAATATGTGCAGGATCGTACAATAAGAGTTTTCATTCTATAGACCTACATCCATTAAGTTAATTGATTAGTTAGAAGAGAGATCTCGGCTAATTTAATTGATCACTCATAGGATAACTTGATAACTAGTTAAATCGGATTAGTGATTTGGTAGATTGAGAGATTGCTTAATCATCTTTCTTTAATTTGGTTAGGGACAATTAATTACACCTTGAGGGAAGGTAGTTAATATATTTGGACATCTTAAGTGAGATATAATTTAATTAATAAAATAGGAGGGAGACAAGATAAGGAAAAAGTGATCTCTAGTTGTTAAAATCTTAAATTCCAATTTTCTGCATTTTGGTGTTATCAATTGTTCATTGTTATTCATTTAATTTTAATTTAACTTTCCAGTTTATTTCTATAAAATAATTTTGGGTCTTAAACAAAGATTGATCTTAATTAAGTGGTGCCTATGAACAATCCTTGTAGGATCGATATCTGCTTTTTAACTACAAGTCACAAACGGTTTTTTAGGGTAAAAATAGTAGATTGTTTTGCAGTCAACAAGTTTTTGACGCCTTTGCTGGGGATTGTTTGTTTATCATCTTGTTTAGTTTAGATTACTTTGATTTAAGAATTTTTGATACTTTTCCTTGTGTATTTGCAGGTGCATAAACACAAGGAGCATGCGAAGATCGACAAAAATTAGTAACAACGAGTTTCCTAATATCATAAGACACGAATGAGAGTTAGGAAAAGTGAAGCATCGAGATAGTATACAAAGAGATATGGCCAAAGAAGGAGAGCAAGGAGGAGCTGAGAGGACACTAATGGACTTTATGAGGCCAGGATTCAATCCTCAAGGAGTTACAAGGCTAGTAATTTAGACTAACAATTTTGAGATCAAGCCGGAACTCCTCAACATACTTTAGAATAGTGTGCAATTCTATAGGCTATCAAATGAAAATCCAAATGCCCATATTGCTAATTTTTTAGATATTTATGACACTTTTCGGTTCAATGGAATGTCCAATGATGTAGTAAGAATGAGATTATTTTCTTTTACTTTGAAAGATCGGGCGAAGGCGTGGTATAATTCGTTACATTCAGGACAGATCACTATTTGGCAGTAGCTAGCCCAAGCATTCCTCGCAAAATATTTTTCATTGACCAAGATGACGAGGATCATAAAAGAGATCACAAATTTTCAGCAGAGTGATGGGGAACTCTCTATGAAGCCTGAGAGAGATTTAAAGAATTACAAAGAAGTTGTCTCTACCACAACCTTCCAAGGGAGTTCCTGTTGTAGCATTTTATAATGGTGTGAATCCGAGCACGAGAGGAACCATATATGTAGCCATTGGAGGTTCTTTAATAAGGAAGATTATTGAAGCAGCTAATGACCTTTTGGAGGAGTTGGTGAGCAATAGTTGCATGTGGTCAAGTGAGAGGAGTAGACAAGGGCAAAAGTAGCAAAAAGGTATAATCCCTATTTACTCTGTTACTGCTTTGCAAGCCCAAATCAAATCCCTTGCAAAGCAATTGAGCAACATGTAAGAAGCATCGTCATCTACGGCCAAAGTGATTCAAGTAGAGTGTCAGCTGTGTGGGCAAAGAAATCATGGCTCATCTGAATGTATTTTGTTAGGAGCTAGTGGTACAAAACAGGTAAATTACTTGGGCTAGTTATAAAGAGATAATAACCCCTACTCGAACACTTATAACTTGGGTTGAAAAAACCATCTAAATTTTTCTTGGAGCATTGACAATACAGGTGGCCAAGAAAGATTGCAAGGACCTCCTAGATTTCAACAAGATTAGATTGGGTCAATGGAGAGCAAAATGGACAAGTTGATGGGTGCTTTGGGTTCCAAACTGGCAACTCAAGAAGAGAACCAGAAGAGGAAGTTTGCCAGCCAGGAGGAAAGTCAAAAGAGGATGGAAGCAAAGTTTGACCAGATTATGAAGAATCATGCCTCATCCATCCATAATTTGGAGGTTCAGGTAGGTCAACTTGCTAATGCTTTATCTTCTAAAAGTGCAAGTAGTCTACCGAGCAATACTAAGGTTAACCCCAGAAACGGATCATGGCCATCACTCGGACATAGGAAAAGGAAATTGAACATATGAAGAAAGACAGAGACAAGAAAGAAGGACAAATAATTTGGAAGTCCTTCCAAGTGAGCTCATAATTGAGCCAATTAAGGAGCCTCAACCTAAAATTTCCATACCTTATTCTTGCACAGCAGAAGTCAAGTTCAAATAGAGCAATCAAACAAGATTGAGGATATAACGAATCAACTACAAACAAAGCTCCTGTTAAAGAAACCGGTCAAGGAAAAGGTTAAGGGCATATAGCAAAAGAAAATCCAAACATAGCATAGAAGAAAGAAGACCCAGGGGATTTTTTCATTCTTTGTAGTATCAATGGAGTCAACATAGCCAGGGCATTTGCGGATTTAGGAGCAAGTATCAACATGATACCCTACACTTTTAGTCAAAAGTTGAGGTTAGGTTAGGTAGGGCCCATAAAGATATTAGTGAAAATGGCCAACAGAATAGTGCACCAACCGAAGGGGATAATTAAGAACGTGCAAGTACAAATTGATAGATTCATCTTCCCTGTAGATTTCTATATATAGGATATAAGAGAAGATGTGGAAACCCCTATGGTCCTTAGACGACCAGTCCTGGCTACTTCTCAATCGATAATTGACGTTGAAGGAGGTGAGCTAACTCTGAGGGTAGGAAAGCAACAGATAACCTTCAAAGTGTCAAAGAAAGACAATAGTTCCCCTCTACTTCCAACTAATATCAAGAAAACTGAACCTCAAGGACAATGGAAAGAGATTGAGGATTCTAGGAATGCATTCAGAAAGAAACGATCACATAAGAGAAGACGAAGGAAGGAAAACCACAAGGAAGGTGGAATCCATACCAAGGTAGCTCATATGCAGATTTTGAGATCAGTGACTACACAACCACCACACCGTTCATTTGAACCACCTTAAACACAAGGAGAGTGTCGACCTACCAATGTTAAAAGAAAGCACTATATGGGAGGCATCCCATGGAATTTTACTTTCTTTCGTTTGTCTTTGTCTACTTGTTTGTTTGATTCATTTAGTATGACTATGTTTAATTTAAGTTTGTTTGACGTTTATTTGGATTTTTTAATTTTAACTTGTTTTCTCTTCAAATTTCTTATTGGTAAGATTATTTTGATGTGTTTGTAGGTTGTGAGATTGTTGAGAATGCATACTAGGCTTGGAAGAAGGACTAGAAGTGAAAAAATTGCACTAACCTATGATCGTGGGAATTGGTAAGCTTCCCAGGACCGTGGGAAGACTCTCTCTCTAAAAAGTTTCTAGAGAGTTAACCCACGATCATGGGAATGATGGGGATTCCTACAATAGTGGGAAGGCCCATTTGAGGAAAATTTTAAATTTCCATCTTTTATTCCTCTTTCATTCATTCTTCAAATTTTCACAACCACTCTCTCTAAACCACGAAATCCACTATCCTACTCTCTCAAATCCTTCATCTTACACTAAACTCTTGGTATTTTCTTCATCTCTTCCATCAATCTTACAATCCCTTGCTCTTATCATACATTAATCATTTAACAATCTAAGGATTTGGTGAGATTTTTCTCTCTCTCTATAAAAAATGAACTCATCCCTCTTTTCCTTATTTTTGCAGATTTCTCTTTCATAATGACTCTAAAGAAGATGGCAGCTTAAAAACCAACTGATGAATTGCGCCTTCTAGTCTTCGATGAAGGTAAACTGGTTATGGCGGCAACTTTTTGTGCCCCATTCTTGATTTTTTCGAAAGACGAAGATATTAGATTTCGGCACTTTAAAGATAGAGAATTAATTACTCCTAGATATTTTTACTTTGAGCTATTAGAAACCATAGGAGTGAGGCATAATGTTGAGCGATTGGCTGCAAACATTGGTTAGGGTAGGTTCATTTGTTGTGATATGCGAATTTATCCTATGATGACTTTCAAAGTTTTCACCACTGTGCGTCACAATTCTAAAATGGATACATTCTGGTTTAGGATAGGTGGCAATGCTTATAAACTTAATTATAATGTCATTCGTGCACTTTTTGATTTATCAAACACAAAAGTTTTAGACAATCATAATGACTTCTATGTGGATGATTACTGGAAAATTCTAACAAGTGAAGCCAATTTTGATTCTACGAATGCACAAAATACTTTAATTTGTAGTGCCGAGCATTTACTTCTTCATAAATTTATATGCTTAATGGTTTTCAACAAAACTAAAAGTAACAAGTGCTCGACTAAAGAACTTTTTTTCCTTTAGTGCATGGATCGAAAAATCAAAATCAATACTCCTTATCAATGTTTTGATCGATAGTGAGTTGTGTTAATAAGAAGAGCTCTTATTTTGGCATTTCTTACATTGTTACTGCTTTAGCTCTTTATTATAATCTTCATGTAGATACTGTGCATACAACTTAGTATGACATATTTGACATATCTTGTTTGAGGTGCTCTGAAATTTTGGAGCCCCATTCTAAAGAGCTCCGAAATCCTCATGCGTGCACTACAATTAAGAACAGGAAGGGCAAGGATGCAGCCACTTCCCGACCATCCACATCCCAAGCAGCCCTAGAGCCATAAGAAGAAGAAGTGAAAGAGGAACCAACTGCACCAATAGAGGTCGACAGATTTAAGCAAATCCTAGACCAGATGGCCTCTAATCATCAACAAATGATGCTGACAATTAATGAGCTCGGTACCCAGATGAGACAAGTCCACAAGGAGCAACGGTACACAAAGAAGAAATTCCTCAAATTCATTCAAATGAATAATTTTGAAGCTCCTTTGCCAACACCTTCGCCACTATAATCTCCATGAGCCCTTCTTACCCTAAACTTTTTGTGTCAATTACTTTATTAGATGTCTTGTCTTTTGTTAGGTTTGATGTCTCTTTTGTTTCATTTAATGTCTCTTTTGTTTGGTTTCATGTCTTTTGTTTGGTTTTATGTCTTTTGTTTTGTTTGATGTCATTTTTATTTATTTTGTGGTTGCTTTGTCACATTGAGGACAATGTGTTCTTTACGTGTAGGGAGGTGACACTTGCTTTATCAATTTCATTGTTTTAGTCACTATTTGCATTTTGTTAATTAGGATGCACCTTTAGGCATAATATGTTGTTTTATATTAAGCAATGGAACCACACTTGAATCATTTTGATTTCTTTTGCCATAAGATTCTATCATGCTAGTTAGAATGAGATTGAATGCATGCTTGAACTTGGATTAGGCTACTTGAGCAGAAAGTGAACCATGTTGAGTGATGAAAAGTAGTTAGTTATATAAGCTTACTCATAATGTGACATTTGAGCAATGAGGTAGTGTAAAGATGCGTAATGAATTTCCATTTTATCCAATGTAAGGATTGAACCCATATGGCTCCATCTATAGTCATTCTATTTCTTTTTTGTGTGATGCTTCTTTAGGTTATTACCTTCAAAACTTGCTTTGAATCGGTTTGAGTATACTAGATGCATACTTAATAGAGATGATTAAGGCCCTTTTTTGTGTTAACCCTTGACTTAAATGACCTACCCTTTTATTATCCCTTGCTACCCCCGTTGAGCCTTAACCATTTTAACTCGTGAAAACACCAAAAATTTTAAAACCTGAAACTCCATTAACCTACCCATTTACAAGCTTAGTAAAGTATTAAGTAATACATTAGCTGGGATTTTTGCCACAAATTTTTAAAAAACTTTTCGAGATGAGTTGAGTGTTACTCATGTTTTTGAATCACATTGTATTTAGTTGCTATTTTATTCATAGTTTCTTCCATGTATTAAGAAAAAGAAAAAAATGAAAAAAATGAAAGGAAAAGAAAAGAAAAGAAAAAGGAAGAACACTTGAGTAGCATCGATAAGTGCAAATTAGTAGCATATTTATACTTGTGTATCTCGGAATTACATTTTGTATCCCTTTTTTATCCACTTTTTACTTTATGAATGTTTGTGTTAAACCATTTACTTGTTTTACTCACCTTAACCCTTACCACATTACAACCCTAAGCAATTCCTTTTTATCTATTTATGTATGCAATTATTGTAGAGGAAAATTGGTGTATTAGCAAGCCTATGGTAGTGTAGTTTCTTATAGGAAGTTTGAGTGAAACATTAACCATCAAACACTTGAGAGAAATAAGTGAAACCATGAGGGAGTTGATAGTTGTGCATTAGTGTGTGTTTTTCTAAGTATTTGGCATGTGCTTCTTGCATAATAGTTTATTATTGTCATATTTTAGGATTCATTTTATATGTTTTCATTTAGTTTGATCTTCATTGTTTTTCTTTTATGATTGATGTTAATTTAGGGTAAGAATTGAATATTTTTGATGTAGGAATGGAGGTTGGCAACTTTCAGATTGAGCTAGAGACCAAAATAGGAGAAGAGAAGATGAAACATTATGATGCAAGAACCTACCTGAGGACATATGCGGGGTTCACTTAATTTTTAGATTTGCTAGACTATATAAGATAATAAACCCCCATAGATGAAAGAGGACATGAGACCTTTGTGTAGAATAGCCTCCTTGAGTGCAAAATCCAGGTTTGGAGTCTTGAGAAAGATGGAGATTCAAGGATCATCAATCACAATTGGAAAAAGTGCTTACCAACATCGAAATTTCCATATTCTGGTAGAGAAGAGGAGGAGTTCTCTTTATTTAATTTGTTTCTTTTTATCTCTTCTAGTCATTGTATGATGGAATATTCAATTGCTGTGGATGTTATAGACACCATGAGTGGCTAATTTATTTTTAGGGATTACTTTTGAACTATCTTGTTAAACTCTTATTTTATTAATTTGAATGAAAGATGTCTTTGATAAATGTTGAATACATTTATACCTTACAATAGATTGAGAGATTGAGTAGGGCAATCTATGTAGGATCCTACAACGAGAGTTGGCATTCAAAAAGTTATTATTCGGATTAATTATGGAAACCCAACTCCTAGTTACCACTTATATTTCTAATTCTTAACCTAAGCATCTATAGTTTCTTGTTCCATATTAAACTTCTCCTCTCGGTCCTTTGTTTAATACCAAAATGATGCAAAGTTTGATCATGCTATTACTTCCATTTAGTTTAGAAACTATAGCAAACATAAAAAAACAACACAATCCCTCAATCATGCATGTTTGACTAAAATAGCTACATTAATCCTGAAGAAAAAGAGATCAACCTATCATAGTATAAACAGGGATATTCATCTCTATAAAATTCAATTGCATGTTACTGTCAACCGAAAAATGTAAAAGCAATTAACATGATGAATAATAAAGATGAACTATAAAAAGAAAACAAATAACAGTCAGTTAAGCTAATAAGTAATAAGTTCAATAAATAAACAAGAAACTAAGCAACAGATGAAGAATAAAATGAGCAACAAGGATCGGATGAGGGAGTGCGATTGGTCTCCTACCCCTCTCAAGCTTCCTGCATTAGCTCTCGCCTTCTTCTTCAGCTTGTTATAACCTAATTGAATTGATACTCAAGTTCAATGGATTCAGCTCCATCTCTTGCTTTAGGCCTCTATCCCTAGCTTCCACCTATTTGTTGTGTTTCTCTCTTCTTCACCGACTCACTTTATTTCTCTCTTCTTTCTCTATCTCTCTGTGCCTCCTGAATGTGTCTTTCCGTGCATAAAATGAAGAATAAAGAATCGAATAAAAGATTCCCCCTTCTTCCTTACCCTCTCCTTCTAATTGTAGTTTGCTCCTAAGTCTAGGGTTTCGTGCCCTTAAACTTTACAATTGCCACGTAATAACTAAAACATTTACGAGAAAATGAAGGAGGTACGGGTGTGACTTTTAAGACATAGCTGTGTGGTCGTGACTTACACATGCACAGTCGTTCATGTAATTTATGTCTAGGATTTACACATGGATGGTCGTGCATGTAAGTCACGATTGTGACTTACACATGCACGGTTGTGCATGTAAGTGTGACTTACATACATAATTCTTCTTGTTTAGTTCATGCCACATTCACAAAATTATTTGATTAAGATTAATGTAACATCCACACATTTTCACTTAATCTATCTCACATTTGGATCAAAACACGAGGATTTGTAACCAAAATCAAGATATGAAGGAAATTAAAAGCAATAGAAACTAGACACAACGACAATATTTGTCCTTGGTTTTCAACCTTTTCCTAATAGCTAGCTAGCTGATAAAAGAGGCCTTAAGGATCAAAGATTTAGCACATATCATATCATACCTATGAACTTTTTATGAGTGAAGCTTGAAGAATTCAAAGAAAGATTTATTGGTGAACCTATGAGAATTATCCCTTAGCCAAATAACCTAGTCATCTTCAAAAAGGACTTAGGTTATATAAATGTAGATCATTAACAATACTAGTTGAGCATCTAAAGTTATAGCTTCAATTCCCATATGATTTTAAAATACTAACTTTGGCATTATAGGGAATTCTCATTATAAGAGCTGATAGCTCCTCCCTCAGATGTAATGGCCTTAGGTTGCACTAGTTGTCAAACCAAAATCAAATTTGCATTTCATTCCATATCAAACTTTTAAAATAGGATTAAATTTTGTTCCGTCAAGTCTTAACATTTGTATTAAGCTTTAGGAATGCTCTCCACTAATTCTTAATTGCCAAAATTTGGTTTTAGATAAGTAGTGTTCTGTCTAGTTTTTATTGCTTTTAATTACCTTCATATTTTGATTTTGGTTACAAATCCTTATGTTTTGATCCAAATGTGAGATAGATTGAGTGAAATTGGTGTGGATGTTGTATGAATCTTAATCGGATTATTTTATGAATGTGGCATGAGCTCGACAAGTAAAATTATGCATATAAGTCAGATTTACATGTATAGTCATGTATGTGCAAGTCACATCCGTGACTTACAAACACAGTCGTGCATGTGTAAGTCATAATTGTGACTTACATGACATAGACGTGACTTACACATAGCTGTAACTTACATGACATAGACGTGACTTACACACAGCTATGACTTAAAAATCACAGTCGTGACCCCTTTCATTTTCCCATAATTGTTTTAGATATTACGTGGCAACTGTAGAGGTTGAGGGCATGAAACCCTAGACCTAGGAGCAGACTACAAATAAAAGGAGAGGGTGGCAATGAAGGCTCAATCTTTCATTTGACTCTTCATTCTTCATTTTATACATGGGTAGACACATTCAAGAGGCATAGAGAGATAGAGTAAGAAGAGATAAATAGAATGAATCGGTGAAGAAGAGAGAAACATAGCCGAGAGGTGGAAGCGAGGGATAGAGTTCGAAAATGAGAGCTAGAGAAGAATCCATTGAACTTGAGTAACCATTTAGTTGGGTGAGAAAAATCTAAAGTAGAAGGCGAGAGCTAATGCAGGAAGCCTAAGAGCGGCAGGGGGCCAATCGCACACCCTCATCTGATCCTTCATTGCTCATTCTATTCTTCATCTGTTGCTTAGTTTCTTGTTTACTTACTAAATGATGTGAGCAAGGCTGCACGTGACGAATATAACGATAGACACCGAGATCAATGCGGCACTAATCAAGACTTGATGTTGCCTCCTATCCCAGTAAGTCAGACTGGGTTTAAAAGATTCAAGGCCGCGTTAAATTCATTTGTGGCTAGCTTGGTTGATGATGGACTTTGGAAGAATCAAGATTCTTGCTCGCAACTTCAGTTTGTTAGTTTGAGCCAAGTTCTGGGCCTGAGCAACCTTGACAAGTGCGCACACTAGGCACGTACGCCAGCAACTAGTGGGCCCAAGTGCGCATTCCAGCGCCCAGCAGGTCATATGCCAAGCATGCCAAACTAGGCGCACCGCCTGGCCTCCTTTGCTTTGAGTTGTTTCCTATTATTTTTAAGACGATTCAGACAGTATTATTTTATCCATTTAGGCATAAGATGTTGGCCTAATTTTGAGTTATTTTGGCAACTATAAATAGTTGCCTTAACATTAGTTTTAGGGTTACACTTTGATAATTTGAGAGCTTTGTAAGGAGTTTTCTTCATGTTCTTGATGTTTCACGAACCCTAACTCTACTTATCAATTAATCTCAATTGTGGCGTGTTGTTGTGGTTCAATTTTCTCGGTTTATTGCTTGGTCTAGGTTGCTTGGACAATCACGATCCTTGAGGTCTAGAAAAGTATCAAAAACTTTGCATATCTAGATTGTTTTAAAGGATGCCGGATTATATCAAGATTAATCTTCGTATGTGCACGCATCATTTTTGGTATCAGAGCATTGGTGTGGAGGAGAATTCTTACTTAACTCCATCAAAATTCAAGAAATCGCCACCTATCACCATCCAATTATCGTCAATTCATAAATTTAGGTGTGAATTAACTTTTAGCCTAGGGTTTTAATTATTCTTCTTGTTTATTTTATTGAAACTTTCGGCCTACATTGAAACAAAGAAGGAAAACATCCAGAAAAAATGAAAAAAATTGTAAAACCAAAACTGTCGAGTTTAAGAATTACACTATTTTAGAAAGTCTTACGTGAGGGATTGGCAATTAAATTGGATGAAATTTTAGACCTATCTTGCACCAGATTACTTTGAAAAGAGTTCCAAAACTTGGAGCCATTATTGGATTTCTTGATTGGAAGGAGTTAGATCTTCCAAAGCACAACTTGAACGTTGAGGATTCTAGAGGAAAAAGGCAAGAGGGTGAGATTATTAGAGCGGCTAAGACACATGAGGGGAGTATTCTCAATTTGAGTGAAACACGTGAGGTAGTGTTTTGCTACCGATTTTTTTTCTTTGCAGGAACAATTTTCATTGAAGGTATGTCTAATGATAGCGTGAGAGGTGAACAATCAGACGGGGGGCAAGCCACCACCTTGGAGGCGATCCAGCAGTTGACTAAAAGCCTAAACACTGCTCCTACTAGAATTAGAGATGAAATAGAGGGGCAAGCCTGAGAGCTTTCTGACTTGAGGCGTGGTGCACGCGAGGAGCCACAAATGGGACATACCGGTCCTAGAAACCAGCATGCTTCGATTATGTTAAAAGACTATGGATCTAATGATAAGGGGGATTATGTCAGACCATAGGGACGAGTTCAACGAGATGATTTTAGGGATAGACGAGATAGTGACATTAGGTTTATTAAGATGCAAATTCCACCATTCAAAGGAAAGAATGATCCGGAGCTCTACTTTGAATGGGAATAAACGATTGATATAATTTTCGAATGCCACAACTTTTCCAAGGAAAAGAAGGTAAAACTCACAATTGTTGAATTTTCTGATTATGTACTAATGTGGTGGGATCAATTGGTGATTTCTAGGAAAAGAAATAGGGAGGAACCCGTGAGTACTTGGGCTGAAATGAAAGCAATCATGAAGAAGCGGTATGTTCCATCTTATTACTACCGAGAGATGCATCAAAGGCTCCAACACCTAACACAAGGGAATCA
>JANZXP010051176.1:0-11576 GCA_027576715.1 Erythroxylum flavicans | reverse complement strand
TATTTTTCCCACTGAAGTTGCCTAGC
This sequence comes from Erythroxylum flavicans, assembly GCA_027576715.1. NCBI lineage: Eukaryota > Viridiplantae > Streptophyta > Magnoliopsida > Malpighiales > Erythroxylaceae > Erythroxylum > Erythroxylum flavicans. The sequence continues at coordinate 11,550 of JANZXP010051176.1, read as the reverse complement.
GACCCTACCAATTGGTTGTTTTACCCACCAAAGGTACCTAGCGACCCTACCAACGAGTTGTTTTGCCCACCAAAGGTGCCTAGCGACTATGTCAACAGGCTGTTTTGGCACTAAAAGTGTCTAGCGACCCTACCAGCTGACTGTTGTTCCCACCAAAAGTTCCTAAGGATCATATAAACATGCTATTTTTCCCACTGAAGGTGCCTAGCAATCGTGCCAACAGGCTTTTATGCCCACCGAAGGTTTGCGAATAGGATGTTTTTCACACCAAAAATGCTCAACATAATGTTTTTCCCACCAAAGGTACCAAGCCACCATGCCAACGGGCTATTTTACACACCGAAGGTTCATCGCGACCCTGCCAACCTGTTGTTTTGCCCACTGAAGGTGCCCATCAGGCTGTTTTTCCCAGCAAAGGTGTCCAAATCGCTATTTTGTCCACCAAAGGTGTGCCAACGGGCTATTTTTCTTAGCAAAGGTGCCTATCGGGCTATTTTTCCACCGAAGGTACCTAGCGACCCTACCAACGGGCTATTTTTCCCACTAAAGATGCCTAGTGACCCTACCAACGGGCTATTTTGCCAATGAAGTTACCTAGCGACCCTGCTAACTAGCTATCTTCCCTTCTGAAGGTGACTAAAGACTATGCCAAAGTGTTATTTTTCCCCATCGAAGGTGCCTAGAAACTGTGCAAATGGGCTGTTTTACCCACCAAAGGTGTGCCAATAGGCTGTTTTGTCCACCAAAGTTGTGCCAACGGGTTGTTTTTGCCACCGAAGTTGCCTAACGGGCTATTTTCCCACTAAAGGTTCCTAGCCACCGTGCCAACGTGCTGTTTTCCTACTGAAGGTGCCTAACAGATTATTTTCGCACTAAAGGTGCCTAGCGACCCTGCCAATAGGCTATTTTGCCCACCAAAGTTGTTCCAACGGGCTATTTTTTTGACAGAAGGTGCCTAGCAAACCTGACGACGTGTTCTCTTGCCCACTGAAAGTGCCTAACAACCATGTCAACAGGCTTTTTTCCCATTGAAAGAGCCCAGCGACCCTACCAATGGGCTATTTTTCCTACTGAAAGTGCATAATAAACGTGCCAAAATGTTGTTTTTTCCACCAAAGGTGTGCCAACGAGCTATTTTTTTCGTCAAAAGTGCCAAACCATACCGATGGGGTATTTTGCCCACCGAGGATGCCTACCAAAACTACTAATGGGTTGTTTTACCCATCAAAGGTGTTCCAACGGGCTGTTTTGCCCATTGAAGGTGCCCAATTGGCTGTTTTTCCAACCAAAGGTGCCTAGCAACCATGCCAACGGGCTATTTTCCCTACGAAAGGAATGCCAAAAATCTCTTTTGTCCAGTTAAGGTGTGCCAATGGGCTGTTTTTCCTACCGAAGGTGCATAGCAACTATGCCAACAATCTGTTTTGCCAACTGAAGGTGTCAATAGGTTGTTTTCCCACTGAAGATGCCTACCGACCGTACCAACATGTTATTTTGCCTAACGAATATATCACCGGGCTATTTTGCCCACCAAAGGAGTGCCAACAAGCTATTTTGCTCACAAAAGGCACACCAATGGGTTTTTTCTCCCGCAAAAGGTGCCTAGCGACTGTGCTAACAGACTATTTTGCTATCGAAGGTGTGCCAATGAACTGTTTTCCCCGCCAAATGTGTTCCATTAGTTTGTTTTGCCTACTTAAGTTATGCAACCGATATGTTTTTGCCATCGATAGTGCCCAATGGACAATTTTTCCCACTTAAGTTGACTAACGATTATGCCAATGGCCGTTTTACTAATCAAATGTGTACCAACGGGCTGTTTTTCCCACCGAAGGTGCTTGGTGACCATGCCAACATGCTGTTTTTTCCACCGAAGATATGCCAGCGAGCGGTTTTTCACACCAGAGGTGCCTAGCAATCATTCCAATAGGTTTTTTTACACACTAAAGGTGTGGTTGTTTTTCCCACCAAAAGTACCCAACGAGCTGTTTTTCCCTCCCAAGGTGCCTAGTGAATGTGCCAACAGGCTAGTTCGCCCACCGAACTTGCCTAGTGACCCTGCCAATAGGTTGTTGTGCCCACTGAAGGTTCCCAAAGGATTGTTTTTCCTACTAAAGGTGGCTAACGGGCTGTTTTGTCCACTGAAGTTGCCCAACGGGCCATTTTTTCCACCTAAGGTCCCTAGCGATCATGTGAGAGGGCTATTTTTTCCATCAAAGGCCTACCAACGGGTCATTTTTTCCCACCAAAGCCGCATAGGAATAGTGCCAACAAGCTGTTTTACCCACCGAAGGTGTGCTGACAGGTTGTTTTGCTTATCGAATGTGTGCCAACGGGTTGTTTTACCTATTGAAGGTGTGGGAACGGCCTATTTTTGCCACCGATGGTGTCCAATGGATAGTTTTTCCAACCTAAGGTGCCTAGCAACTATGCAAACGGATTGTTTTGCCCACTAAAGGTGCAGAACGAGCTGTTTCCCACCAAAGGTGCCTTGCGACTATGCCAACGAAATGTTTTTCGAGCCGAAGATGCCCAACAGGCAGTTTTTCGTACTGAAGGTGGCTAGCGACCCTACCAATGGACTATTTTTGCCACCAAAAGTGCCTAACTACTATACCAATGTGCTATTTTTGCCACTGAAAGTGTGCCGGCAGGCTACTTTTCCCATCGAAGGTGGCTAAAGACTGTGCCAATAGGCTTTTTTACCAATTGAAGGTGTGCCAACGGGCTATTTTCGCAGCAAATGTGCCTAACGAATGGTTTTTCCCACCTAAGGTGCCTAGCAACTATGCAAATGGGATATGTTGTCCAGGGAAGGTGCACAACGACCCTACCAAAGGGATGTTTTTCCCACAGAAGGTATCTAGCGATAGTTCCAATAGGCTATTTTGCCCACCAAAGGTGTGCTAACGGTCTGTCTTACCCATTGAAGGTGCTTAACGGGATGTTTTTCCCTACGAAGGTGCCTAGTGATCATGTTGTTTTACCCACAGAAGGTATGTCAATGGGATGTTTTGCCCACTAAAGGGGCCTAGAAACCCTGCCAAGAAGTTGTTTTCCCACTCAAGGTGCCTAGCAACAATGCCAACAGGCTATTTTTCCCACCGAAGGTGCCTAATGTTTGTGCCAATGTGTAGTTTTTATCTCTGAAGGTGGCTAGCGTTGTGTAAATATGTTGTTTTGCCCACTCCAGGTCTGCTAACAAGCTGTTTTGCATACCAAAGCTCTGCCAATAGGCTATTTTCCCTACTAAAGGTTACCAACGGGCTGTTTTCCTCATCTAAGGTGCCTAGTGACCGTGCCAACAGGCTATTTTACCCACTGAACGTGCACCAACAGGCTATTTTTCCTACCGAAGATGACAAATGAATGTGCCAACAAGTCGTTTTTCATACCAAAGGTGTCCAAGTGCTTGTTTTTCACACTAAACGTGCCCAACGGGCTGTTATCCCACTAAAGGTGCCTAGTAACACTGCCAACGGGTTTTTTTGTCAACCAAAAGTGCCCAACAGGTTGTTTTTCCTGCCCAAGGTGCCTAGCTACCCTGCCAATAGGTTGTTTTACCCACTGAAGGTGCCTAGCGACCTTGTCAACGAGCTGTTTTCCCACAGAAGGTGCCTAGCGACCCTACAAATGAACTGTTTTTCTGGACGAAAGTGTCTAGCAACCATCCTAATGTGTTGTTTTTCCCACTGAAGGTGCACCAACAGGCTATTTTTCCTTCCAAAAGTACGCAACGGAATGTTTTTTCCACCTTAAGTGCATAGCAACCGTGCCTAACACGTTATTTTACTGATTGAAGGTGCCTGGTGAATAGGCCAATCTGTTGTTTTCCCCACTAAAGGTGTGCCAATGGGCTGTTTTTCTCGCCAAAAGTTCCCAACGGACTGTTTTTCACACCTAAGGTGCTTACCAACCGTGCTGACGGGGTATATTGCCCACTAAGGGTGCCTACCAAAACTGCCAATGGGCTGTTTTGCCTACCAAAGGTGTGTCAACAGGCTGTTTTGCCCACTAAAGGTGTCCAACGGGCTATTTTTCACACCGACAGTGTCTAGTGACCATGCCAGTGAAACTTTTTGCCATTCAAACATGTGTCAACGAGCTGTTTTGCCCATTGAATGTGCTCAACAGATTGTTTTTTCTTTCCAAAGGGCCGAACAACTCTACAAACGGGCTGTTTTGCCCACTAAAGATGTGCCAATTGACTATTTTTCCCACCAAAGGTCTACTAATGGGCTGTTTTTTCCACTGAAGGTTTACCAACGTGCTGTTTTCCCACTTAAGGTATCTAGCAAACGTGTACCAACAGGTTGTTTTTACCACCAAAGGTGCCCAATGGGCTGTTTTCCCATCGAAGGTTCCTAACAACCGTACTAATGGGTTGTTTTCCCACTAAAGGTGCCTAACAACGAGCCAACGAGCTATTTTCCTACTGAAGGTGCCTAGCGACCCTGCTAATAAGTTGTTTTTCCCACCGAAGCTGCCTAGAGACTATATAAATGTATTATTTTATCCACCAAAGGTGCCTAGCAACCATGCAAATAGGTTGTTGTGCCCACAAACGGTGTATCAACGGGCTGTTTTGACTACTGAAGGTGTACAAACTGGTTGTTTTTCCTACCAAAGATGAACGGGTTATTTTCCCACTGAAGATGCCCAACAGATTGTTTTCCCATCAAAGGTGCCTAGCCACTGTGCTAATGTGATAGTTTTCCTAACTAAGGTATGCCAAAACGTTGTTTTTCCCACTGAAGGTGCCTAGCAACACTAACAAGTTGTTTTCGCACTGTAGGTGCTTAATGATAGTGCCAACGGGCTGTTTTCCCATTGAAGGTGCCTAGGGACCCTTCCAATAGGCTATTTTTCCCACCAAAAGTGCTTAGTGACCATGCCAACGTGCTATTTTTCTCACTAAAGGTGTTCCAAAGGGCTGTTTTCCCACCAAATTTGTGCCAGCAAGCTCTTTTGCCTATAAAAGGTGTGTGAACGAGCCATATTTGCTACTGATGCCACCCAACGGGTTGTTTTCCTGCTGAAGGTGCCTAGCGACCTTGCTGACTGGCTGCTTTTCCCACCAAAGGTATGCCAACGAGTTGTTTTCCCACCGAATGTGCCTAGAGACCTTGCCAATGGACTATTTTCCCATTGTAGGTGCCAAGTGACAGTGTCAATGGGCTGTTTTAACCACTTAAAGTGCCAACGGGCTATTTTTCCCTCCGAAGGCACCTAGTGATTGTGCCAACAAGCTATTTTGCCCACCGAATGTTACAACGGGCTATTTTGCCCACCGAAGGAATGCCAACGCATTATTTTCCCCACCAAAAGTGCCCATTGGACTGTTTTTCCCACCTAAGGTGCCTAGTAAACGTTCCAACGGGCTATTTTGCCCATCGAACTTGCTTAGCGACCCTTTCAATGGGCTATTGTGCCCACTGAAGGTGCCCAATGGGTTGTTTTTCCCACCGAAGATATATAACGACCTCACAGGGTGTTTAGCCCTCTAAAGGTCCCCAATGGGTTGTTTTGCCCATTGAAGTTGCCCAACGGGCTATTTTTCCCACCGAAGGTGTCTAACGATTGTACCAACAGACTATTTCTCCCATTGAAGGTGTGCCAACGAATTGTTTTTCCCACTGTAGGTGCCTAGCAACCGTGCTACCGAGCTATTTTACATGTTGAAGGTTAGTCAACAGGTTGTTTTTCCTACCGAACCTGCCTAGCAATCGTGCCAACGAGCTGTTTTCCCCACATAAGGTGTGCCAACGGGCTATTTTATCTATTAAAGATATACGAACGGGCTATTTTTGCCACTGATGGTGCCCAATGGATAGTTTTACCCACCTATGGTGCCTAACGACCCTGCCAATGAACTGTTTTCCCACTGTAGGTGCCTAGCGATTGTGCAAACATGCTTTCTTCCCACTGAAGGTCCCTCACGAAATTGGCAACAGGCTATTTTTCTCACCAAAAGTACTTAGTGACCATGTCAACATGCTCTTTTTCCCACCGAAGGTGTGCCAACGAGCTGTCTTGCCCACCAAATGTGTGCCAACATGCTGTTTTGCCCACTGAAGGTGTGTGAATGGGCCGTTTTTACTACCGATGATTCCCAACGAAATGTTGTTCCCACATAAGGTGCCTAGCGACCCTGCCAATAGGCCTTTTTGACCATCAAAGGTGTGCCAACTAGTTATTTTTCCTATAGAAGGTGTGCCAACAGGCAGTTTTCCCCACCAAAGGTGTGCCAATGGGCTGTTTTGCCTATTGAAGGTGTGCCAACGGGCTATTTTCCCACCGAAGGTGGCCAACGGGCTGTTTTTCTGCTAAAGGTGCCTAACGACCTTGCCAACGGGCTATTTTCCCCACTGAAGATGTTCTAACTAGGCGGTTTTGCCATTAAAGGTGCCTAGCAACCTACCAACTGACTGTTGTTCCTACCGACCATTGAAGGTGCCTAACGGGATGTTTTTCACTTCGAAAGTGCCTAGTGATCGTGCTGTTTACCCATAAAAGGTGTGCCAACGTGATGTTTTGCCCACTAAAGGGGCCTAGAAACCCTGCCAAGGAGTTGTTTTCCCACTTAAGGTGCCTAGCAATAATGCCAACAGGATATTTTCCCACCGAAAGTGACTAGCGACTATGTCAATGTGTTGTTTTTTCCCCCGAAGGTGGCTAGTGACTATGCCAATATGCTATTTTGCCCACCAAAGGTCTACCTACAAATTGTTTTCCCACCGAAGGTTACGAACAGACAGTTTTTCCAACCTAAGGTGCCTAGTGACTATGTCCATGGGCTATTTTGCCTATTGAGGAGCACCAATTGGCTATTTTGCCCACCAAAGTGACAAACGAGTGTGCCAACAGGCTGTTATCCCACTGAAGGTGACTAGCAACACTGCCAACGGGCTTTTTCACCCACCAAAAGTGCCCAACAAGTTGTTTTTCCCACCGAAGGTGCCCATCGACACTGCCAACAGGTTGTTTTGCCCATTGAAGATGCCTAGCGACTATATCAATGTACTGTTTTCCTACGGAACGCACCTAGTCACCTTACAAATGAACTATTTTTCTCGCCAAAAGTGTCTAGCAGCCACTGAAGGTGTGCCAACAAAATGTGTTGTTTTTCCCACTGAAGGTGTGCCAACGGGCTATTTTTCCCACCAAAAGTGCCCAACGGAATGTTTTTCCCACCTAAGGTGAGTAGCGACCATGCCAATGTATGTGCCACTGAAGCTGATTGAAGGTGCCCGATGAATGTGCCAATGTATCATTTTTTCCACCGAAGGTGTACCAACAGGCTATTTTTCTCGTCAAAAGTGCCCAACGAACTGTTTTTCCCACTAAGGTGCCTAGTAACCATACCGACGGGGTATTTTGCCTATCGAGGGTGCCTATCAAAATTTCCAATAGGCTATTTTACCCACCAAACGTGTGCCAATAGGCTGTTTTGTCCACTGAAGGTGCCCAACGGGCTATTTTTCACACCGAAAATATCTAGCAACCACACCAACGGGCTGTTTTACCCTTCGAATGTATGTTAACGAGCTGTTTTGCCCACTAAAGGTGCCCAATGGGTTGTTTTTCACTCCAGAGGGGCCAAATGACCATGCCAATATACTATTTTACCCATTGAAGGTGTGCCAACTGGCTATTTTTCCCACTAAAGGTCTACCAATGGGCTGTTTTCCCACTGAAGATGCCTACCAAAGTGTACCAACAGGCTGTGTTTTCCCACCAAGGTCCCAATGTGTTGTTTTCCCATTGAAGGTGCCTAACAGGTTGTTTTGCCTGCTGAAAGTATGCCAATAGGCTGTTTTTCCCATAGAAGTACCTAGCGACCGTACCAATGGGCTATTTTGCCCACTGAAGGTGCCTAGCGTCCTTACTAACGGGCTGTTTTTTCCCACAGAAGGTGCCTAGGGACCATGCCAACGAGTTGTTTTGACCACTGAAGGTGCCTAATGACCCTACTAACAAGTTGTTTCCTACTAAAGGTGCCTAGCGACCCTACCAATAGACTGTTTTTCACACCAAAAGTGCCTAGCGACCATGGTAGCATGCTGTTTTTTCCACTAAAGGTGTGCCAAAGGGCTGTTTTGCCCATCAAAGTTGCCTACTGACTGTGTCAACGGGCTATTTTTCCCTATCAAAGGTTTCCCAACAAGCTATTTTTCCCACCAAAAGTTCCCAACGAAAGTGTCTAGCAATCGTGCCAATGGGCTATTTTTCCCACCGAAGTGCCTAGCGACCCTTCCTTTGGGCTATTTTGCCCTCTGAAGGTGGCTAGCAACGCTACCAACGACCTGTTTTGCCTACCGAAGGTGTGCCAATGGTTGTTTTTCCCACGAAAGGTGCCTAGTGACCCTACCAATAGGCTGTTTTTCCCACAAAAGATGCCTAGCAACCTTACCAATGGCTTGTTTTGCCCACCGAAGGTGCCTAATGACCATGCCAATAAGTTGTTTTCCTACTGAAGGTACCTAAAGACCCTGCCAATGGACTATTTTTCGCACAAAGAGTGCCTAATGGCTATACCAACATGCTGTTTTTTTCACCGAAGGTGGCTAGCAACCTTGCCAACGGGCTTTTTTACCTATCGAAGGTGTGCCAACGAGCTAGTTTTCTAACCAAAAGTGCCCAACGAATTGTTTTTCTCACCTAAGGTGCCTAGCGACCATGCCAACGTGATATTTTCCCACTGAAGGTGTGTAATGACCCTACCAATGTGTTGTTTTGCCCACTGAAGGTGCCTAGCAACAATTCCAATAGGCTGTTTTGCCTACCAAAGGTGTCTAATGACAGTTCCAATGGTTTGTTTTGCCCTTCAAAGGTTTGCCAACGGGTTATTTTTCCCACTAAAGGTGCCTGGTGACCTTACCAATGAGATGCTTTCTTATCAAAGCTGTGCCAACGGGCTATTTTTCCAATCGAAGATGCCCAACGGATTGTTTTCCCATCGAAGATGCCAAGCCACCATGCCAACGTGCTGTTTTTCCCACCAAAGGTGGCCAACGGACCGTTATCCCACTGAAGGTGCCTAGCGACCCTACCAATGGGCTACTTTGGCCAATAAAGGTGTGCCAACGATATGTTTTTCCACTGAAAGTGTCTAGAGATTGTGCCAATGGGTAGTTTTGGCCATCATAGGTGTGCCAACGAGTTGTTTTCTCATTGAAGGTACAAAATGGGTTGTTTTCCCACCAAAGGTGTGCCAACAGGTTGCTTTTCCCCAACGTGTTGTTTTTCCCACTAAAGATATGCCAAAGAGCTATTTTTCCAACCAAAGGCACCTAGTGACTGTGCCAACTGCTTGCTTTGCCCACGAAATGTGTGCCAACGGGTTGTTTTACCTACTGAATGTGTCCAATGACCACGCCAACGGGTCTTGCCCATCAAATGTGTGTCAATAAGCTAGTTTACCTTCTGAAGGTATGTGAATGGTTTATTTTTGCTACCGGTGGTTCCCAGCAGAATGTTGTTCCCACATAAGGTGCCTAGTGACCTTGCCATCGGGCTATTTTGACCACTAAAGGTGTGCCAAAAGACAGTTTTTCTTACTGAAGGTGTGTCAACGGGCTGTTTTGCCCATCAAAGTATGCCAACAGGCTATTTTGCCTATTGTCGACGTTCCAATGGGCTATTTTCCCACCAAAGGTGGCTAACGGGGCTTTTTTCCCACTAAAGGTGAGTAGCGACCCTACGAACGGGCTATTTTTCCCATCAAAGATATGCCAATGGACTATTTTTCCTATTAAAGGTGCCTAGCGACCCTGCCAACAGGTTGTTTTACTTATGAAAGGTACCTAGCGATCACGTTAATAGGCTGTTTTGCCACTAAAGGTGCCTAGGGACCCTATCAACTGACTGTTGTTCCCATGAAAAGTTCCTAATGACCATGCCCACTGAAGGTGCCTAGCGACCATGCCAATGGGCTTTTGTACCCACAGAAGGTGTGCAAATGGGTTGTTTTTCCCACCTAAAGTGTCAAACATAATGTTTTTTCCACCAAAGGTGCCTAGCCACCGTGCCAACAAGCTATTTTGCACACTGAAGGTGCCTTACGACCCTACCAACTTGTTATTTTGCCAATGAAGGTGCCCAATGGGCTTTTTTTCCCACCAAAGGTGCCCAAACGGCTATTTTGTCCACCAAAGGTTTGCCAACGGGCTATTTTTTCCACCAAAAGTGCCCATCGGGCTGTTTTCCTATTGATGGTGCCTAGAGACCCTGCTAACGGGCTGCTTTACCCATTGAAGGTGCGTAATGACCCCACTAATGGCTTGTTTTGCCACTAAAGGTGCCTAATGAGCCTACCGACGGACTATTTTTCCCTCTAAAGATGCCTAGTGACTATACCAATATGTTGTTTTTCTCACCTAAAGTACCTAGTAACCGTGCAAACGGGTTGTTTTGCCCAGCAAAGGTGTTCCAACGGGCTATTTTGCCTACCAAAGTTGTGCGAATGGGATGCTTATGCCACCGAAGATACCCAACGGGCTGTTTCCCCACTGAAGGTGCTTAGCCACCATGCCAACGTGCTGCTTTCCTATCGAAGGTGCCTAGCAACCCTGTTAACGGGCCACTTTGCCCACTGAAGGTGTGCTAATGGGCCTTTTCTTCCATCGAAAGTGTCAAGCAACCCTGATAACGAGTTGTCCTGCCCACTGAAGGTGCCTAGCGACCGTGTCAATGAGCTATTTTCCTACTAAAAGAGCCCAACGACCCTACAAACGGGCTATTTTCCCCACCAAAAGTGCCTAGCGAACAAGTCAATGTGTTGTTTTTTCCCACCAAAGGTGTGCCAATGGACTATTTTTCCCATCAAAAGTGCTTAACGGATTGTTTTTCCTATTTAAGGTGCTTAGCAACCATGCGGATGGGGTATTTTGCCCACCGAGGATGCCTACCAAAACTGCCAATGGGCTGTTTTGCCATTGAAGGTGTGCCAAAGAGCTGTTTTACCCACTAAAGGTGCCCAACGGGCTGTTTTTCCCACTGAAGGTGCCTGGCGATCGCGCCAATAGGCTATTTTGTCCACCAAAGGAGTGCCAATAAGCTCTTTTACCTAGCGAAGATGTGCCAATGGGTTGTTTTTCCCACCAAAGGTGCATAGCGATTGTGCCAATGGGCTATTTTGCCCACTGAAGGTGCCAACAGGCTAGTTTTTCCACAAAAAGTGCCCAACGGATTGTTTTTCTCACCTAAGGTGCCTAGAGACCATGCCAACGAGATATTTTTCCCACCATAGGTGTGTAGTGACCCTTACAGTTTGTTATTTTGCCTACTGAAGGTACTTAGCGATAGTTCCAACGAGCTATTTTGCCCACCAAAGGTGTTCGGTGACAGTTCCAAGAGGTTGTTTTGCCCACCAAAGGTTTGCTAATGAGTTGTTTTTCCAATCGAAGGTGGCTAGCGACCTAGCCAAAGGACTATTTTCCCACTCAAGGTGCCTAGGGACCGTGCCAACGGGTTGTTTTCCCACTCAAGGTGCCTAGCGACCCTACCTACAGGCTGTTTCTGCCACCGAAAGTGCCTAGCGAATATGCC
>JANZXP010051145.1:0-11576 GCA_027576715.1 Erythroxylum flavicans | reverse complement strand
CCTTCTGTTTACAATCCAGATGGGCATTGTACTTCTCTAAGGTGTCCATACCCAAAATCACATCTAATCCTCCCATCCTCAGTGGCATTAGATCCACTACTAACTGTTCCCCTTCAATATATATATCACAGTCTCTATATACTTGACTAATAATAACACATTGGCCAATTGGAGTACTCACCATTAGAGGAGTATCCAATGAGCTCAGATTTCTACTACACACAGTTCTACTTGATGACACAAATGAATTGGTAGAACCCAGATCAATCAAAATAACAATATCATCATTAAACAATTTAATCATATCAGTCACAACTTCTGGAGCGATCTCTGCATCCCGCCATGTCATCGCAAACACCCTAGCTGGTGCTTGCCCCCTTGGTCTTCCTTGAGGATTCACCCTCTTAGTTGCATCAGAACTACCTGCTTCTGTTGCAGTTTTGTGCCCCACAGTTTCAGATCTCTTGGCAACTTGCATCTGACTTCTCTCCTGTCTTGCATACTGAGGACAATCTCTGGCCCTATGCCCCTTCTCTCCACATTTGAAACAAGCTCCAGTCAACCTGTAACACTCTCCTCTATGGAATTTACCACAATGATCACACTTAGGGACGAATGACTTGTCCCTTCTCCTCTTTTACTGCCTCCAGCCGTTGAGGCCTGATGAGAGATAGTCCTCATCTGTCTGGACTTACTTGCACCACTGCTCCTCTCCTCAAAATGCATAGGAAAGTTCCTGGCACTCCTCTCGGGCATAGAAGTACCACCTCCCCTCTTGACCTGCTCTCTCCCCTTTCTCTTTTTGTTCACGGCACTCTTTATATTCTCAATATTTTCAACCATCAGTGCAGCTTCAACCAGCTGCTGAAATTCACAGAAATTCTGCACCATTACTTTTTCTTTGATGGCTAGATGCAACCCTGATTCAAACCGATGACACTTAGCCACCTCACTCATCATCATCTCTACTGCATAACGGGATAACTGTGCAAACCGATGCTCATACTCACTTACAGCTATCTCCCTCTGGGTGAGACTCAGAAATTTCCTTTGCTTCTGCTGAATATACACCTCAGATAGGTACTTCTTCTTACAAACAGCCAAGAAGTCTTTCCATGCCAACACCGACGGTCTCATCTGGCTCTCTGGCACACTCTCCCACCAATGTAGAGCATCTCCTTGAAGCAAATTAGCAGCATACTTAACCCTCTGATCATCCTCACAATCCATCTGATCTAATATCCTCTCGGTCTTTCTCAACCAAGTCTCCGCTTCTTCTGGATCTGTGGTCCCATAGAAATCCACTGCTCCATACTTCCTCAACTTGTCAAACTGTTTCCCCTTCTTAGTTGGGGCCGAAGTAGAAGGTTGTGGCATCTGTCCCATGGCCTGGACAAATGCCTAACCAAAGGCTTGGAACATCCTCAGATCTAACGGAGGCACTTGCTCCTGTAGAACAGGCAACTCCTGGGTTAGGGACTGAGAGGGCTCATTACCATGCCCTACAAAAGCCTCAGCATTTCCTAGGGCTATAGACTTATCGGTACTCTCCTCTCTTGGTGGAGAGTCAGGTGGAACTGATCCTTGCAAAATTTCTCCTGTTCTTCTACGAGGTGGCATCTTACTCCTAAGAACAATAAGCACTATGGATTAACTACATTTCAATCTTATTTCCTATATGTATGCATGGTATGCAAGTCACTTAATGCAATCAAATCGACTTAAAAAGAAACAAATAATCACACAGCACACAAGTCGTACTATTATGCATTCTAAGCTTAGGAAACAAACATAAGCTCTAATACTATAAGTTGTCGGACCCTGTTTCCAAAGCCTGGCAATTGTATCCAGATAACACACATTTATCAACTATACTTGCATTCAAAACTCCCCTTTCTAAGCTCAGCTCTGCTATTCAAATAGTCGACTAATATGATAATAGTCGACTAGTCCATTTATCCATTTCATCCTGAATAACTCAACGAACAGCGATGGTGAGTCCACACTTTACATATGTACATGCTTCGGGGTTATTAGCATAACTTTCTCTTTAGGCATCGTATGTAGGGTTTCTTTAGATAGTTTGAAAGAGGACTTCATGAGCTACAACATTTATGAAGACCTTGAAGGCCAATTGTAACTTTTAGATGGCCAAAAATAGGACAGAAGATAAACCATGAACAGTAACCAGACGATATTCGTGAACAGTAACACAGACGATACTTGTGAACAGTAACACAGACGAAGTTTGTGAACAGTAACACAGAGGAAGTCTGTAAATAGTAACACAGACGATACTCGTTAACAGTAACACAGAGGAAGTTTGTGATCAATAACACAGAGGAAGTCTGTGAACAGTAACACAGACAAAATTCTTCAACCAACATAACTTCTTAACTCCTTCTTATTATCCTTGGCCTATGATCTGTGTTCTATCCTCTGTGTTCTATCCTCTATAGTTGACTTTTATCTTTTGTGTTGACCACTTATCGTCTGTGGTCTATCCTCTGTATTCTATCTTCTGTGTGATGACGTGTCCTCGACATCCGTTGTTCTTAATATTGTCACCATCATTCGAAGGAACTATCGTGACATTATCTTTTTTCAGCATAGTCACAATAGTTCCTCAGTGGAGAAAGTGATAGTGGAGAAATAAAAGGAAGCTATATAAGACATTAGAGATTGAGAAATGAAGGAGCGAAAGTGAAAAAGAGAGAGAAGGTTTGAGAAGAAAAAGAAAGCGTTAGCAACATTAGTATTATTTACTAAAAGTATTGGATATGTCATGCCTGTGACTATTAAGTCACAGGCGTGATTTATTAGGTAATATTTCACGCTTGTGACTGTTATGTTACAGGCGTGACATAGGCAATTATGATATATATATATATATATATATATATATATATATATATATAAAACTAACATTATATACATATAATGCTTAACTATTCATTAGCAATTACGATTATAACTAATAGATATGAACGAAATAATGATATAGTTATAATAATTAATAATTTATTTTGTTAGTATTAAAGTGTAGCTTGAATAAAGGAATGTTGTTTTTAAAAAGTTAGGAAATTACTTCGTTAGTAGTACAATTAGCCGTAACACGTGGAAGGATTATAACCGTTAGATGAAGTACAGTTAATTGTAAAACGTGGAAGGATTATAACCTTTAGATGAAATGGACGGAATTGTTAATATGATTCTTTCTTCTTCTTTTTTTAAACTCCAGCGGAGATAAATAAAAAGTTTCCTTCAGACATTTTTATCTCATGTGTTAAATATAATTAAATCCAGCGGCATGTCAAAGGCTCCAAATCCTGTGTCTCCACCTTTAACGGATAACAATAACTATGGACCGAAAATTTTTACGGATAGCAAAAGATAATCTTTCAAAAACTGCGCTGTCGATTTAGACATCCATGCAGAGTCATCAAGGAGATCTTAATGATTTAAAATATGATTCGATCTTGTTTTTTATTTTGTATTGCTACAAGTATAAATAAAAAGTTGTTTTCAGACATTTATAAGATTAAATTACCTGATACAAATAGTAAGAGTAATCGAATAAGAAGTCAACAAAATCTTACAGTAATAAAATTTATTTTCTTCATATTCACAGAGAAACGTGTCAGCTCAAAATTTACACTCCCCATAAAAGACGTGGATATGGAGCTCCAATTTTAAGGCCTAAAAAAATTTCCCACCTCAGAATACAGTGCAATAGCTACCTAGGTGGACCTCCCTCCCTCATGCAACTAATAAGAATAGAATAGGGGTTGGAAACGATTGCATTTCGCTGTTCCGCTAACGCTGTACCAACCCTGTGCCACGTGCGATACGTCATCGTTGGTTTAAAAAATTCAGGGACAATTCATATTCTCAATCTAGTGTACTAAGTAAGAAGCCACGCAGCCGAGCCGAAGACACATATCTGGTTATAATACTTTAAAATAAAATTAATATTATTGATCGTTATTATTATTAAAATTATTTCTATCATTATAATAAATTTTCATTATTCTAATATGCTTATGATATTATTATTTAATTAATTATTGTTACGATAATTAATTTTACTATTCTTACTAATGTTGTTTTTGTTATTATTTTTTACTACTAGTATTATTATTATTATATTTCTACTGAAGTATATATAGCTATTAGATAATAAATTTAGTATTTTTTATTTAATACATTTTATATTTATTAAATTTATTTTTATGATAACTTTTTTAATTGTAATTTTGTTTATATTAATTTTTTATTAAATTCCTTACGATGATTAAATTTATTATTGTTTAAATTAATAATTATGGCGATTAAATTTTTTTCATTGTAATGGATTTTAGTGTTACATTTATTAGTATAATTATAATAAAGTTTCTTATGATTATTAATTATCTTCTAATAATTATAAAATATATAATTTTTTATATATAAATTTAATACTGTAATGGCGAATTGTCACGGACGTGACTAGTTTATGTCACGCCCCGTGCCGTTGTCACTTTTGGATATTTGTTAAAACTTCTACTATTCCGGTTTCAACTTCTCCTATGATGAGTATAACAACGTTATTTTATCCTTATTATTATTAAGAACAACATTAATAATAATTAGGAATTTAATAATAATATTTAATATAATTAATAAATTTAACCTAATAAAAAATAAAAGAATAATAAATTTATCTTTATTATTATTAACAAAAAATTTATAATAATAATAAGGAATTTAATTATATTATTTAATATAATTAATATATAAGAAATTTATTAATAATAAGAATATGAGTAAGTTGATAATCATCATAATTCAAAACAATGAAATTATAAGAATAATTTAAGGAAAATAATAGTAATTAATAATAAAATAATTATTAATCTTAAGAAGGAATATAAAATTAGCAATAAGAATAATAAATGTCAAAATAATTTATAACATAACAAATTATTAATTATTTAACAACAACAACAACAACAACAACAACAATAACAACAACAACAAGAATAATAATAATAATAATAATAATAATAATAATAATATTAATAATAATAATAATAATAATAGTTGTTAACAGTAATTAGAAAATTAATGATGATGATGATGATGATGATGATGATAATAATTATTATATAATAATTATTATCATCATCATCATCATATCTATTATTATTTCTATTATTATTATTATCATTTTTATTAATTTATTCTGATTATTAGTATTATTATTATTACAATTAATAATATTATTGTTATTAAAATTATTATTAATATTATGATTATTATGATTATGATTATTATTATTATTATTATTATTATTATTATTATTATTATTATTATTATTATTATTATTAATTTTGATATAATTTCTTATAATTTTCTAATAATTAAATTACATCTTATTTTTCTATGATTGTTAGAAATGGAAATTGTTGGGAACTGATGGAAATGGAAATTATTATATGAATGTTTTGTGATTGTTAGAAATGAGAATTGTTGGAAATGAGAATTGTTTTATGAATGTTTTGTGATTATTGGAAATGAAAATTATTTTATGAATGTTTTGTGATTGTTGGAAATGAGAATTGTTGAGAATTGTTGAAAATGGAAATTGTTTTATGAATGTTTTGTGATTGTTGGAAATGAGAATTGCTGGATATAGAAATTGTTTTATGAATGTTGGAAATGAGAATTGTTGGAAATTGTTGTAAATAGAAATTGTTTTATGAATGTTTTGTGATTATTGGAAATGAAAATTGTCAACATTGATGATCGAAGAACAGAACTAGATGGCCATGCAGTAAGTTTGCCACCTGTTAAAACTGTGGCAATCAGATCCATCGAGATAGCCCACTCATCATCATATAATAGATCACCAATCACATTGTCAAATCCCAAAAACAGATTCAACCGAGTAGCATCAAAATGAATTACCCGACCCCGCATGTAAACAACTCCAAAAGAGACAACATCCACATCTAAAATACCACATGTCAAATTGGAGTAAAATTCTTTTACCAGAGCAGAGTCATAATATTGAGGAAGGAGTGAGACTTGTAATCAAGTACGCGTTGAAAGTAAAGTGTCCAAACCATGATTATGAAATTCAATCAGGTTGATTGGCCGATAAAAAACAAACCCAATATTTGAGAGTGTACCCCATTTCTGCTCGACAGCAGGAGTATAAAACTTGAAGGAAATGGCTTTGTCGACCGACAATCTAGCTGAGGGATGAGAACGAGGCAAGTGGACAGACTTACGGTATTTCATCTTTGTACGCTTTCTCGAAGCCGGAGGAGGTACCGGCGGTAGAACATACTGAGCCGGAGGAGGTGCTTCGGAATCTGAAGTTGACTCTTCCACCATGGATTCGATCACATGAGCAACATCGTCAACATGATCATTTTGTTCCTGGACATCCAGAATGTCAATAGACACTGTCGAAGATGACCCTGCCCCAGGAAAACTTCTGACAGATGTCGGATTAAATTGCAAGCGACTTGAACGTCACGTAGGAGCTGCTGCCTTTTTCTCAGAAACAGAGAATAAAACCTTTTCCTTTGTTTTTCCCATACTTCAATGTCAAATAGGTAAAAGGCAACAATATAGTAAACACCAAGAACAGACAATCAAGAACCCAAGCAGCAAAAAAATAATAACCAGCAAATATTGAAACTCCAACCAATCCACAATCAGTAAACTAGAAGG
The DNA here is from genome assembly GCA_027576715.1 of Erythroxylum flavicans. Taxonomy (NCBI): domain Eukaryota; kingdom Viridiplantae; phylum Streptophyta; class Magnoliopsida; order Malpighiales; family Erythroxylaceae; genus Erythroxylum; species Erythroxylum flavicans. Next base: position 4,853 of record JANZXP010051145.1, on the reverse strand, counting down.
CTTCAACGTCAAATTAGCTCAGATTCAACATATCAGAGACCAAAGCAGTTGATTCCTACATAATCAGTCAAATAAATCACCAAAATCCATAGACCCAATCACAACCCAAGATAGTGAACCACAATTCTTCAGCTTCAATCACAACCCAATCAATGAATAATGTGAAGAGAAAGTCAGTACCAGATGAGGAACGCCGTATATGAGGAGCCACCACCGAAGTATAATGGCTAGAGAAATGGGCGTGATGACCAATACCAACACCGAAAGACTGCTCAAATCCAAGATGAATGCTGAAGGAGAGAAGAGAAAATGTTATTAGGAATATAAGCAAAAGAAGAAAAACAAGAGAAAGGAAAAGGGTTAATTATAGAGAACTTGTATGATTTCTGCGCTACACTTCCTTACTTGAACCAAAGAACGTTAAAAAAGCACTACAAGATGAATTCTGGACAGTAGCTATGTAAGAAGAGTTGATTCAGTTTGCACGGAATGATATATGGGAATTAGTGCCAAGACCACAAGATACTAATGTAATTGGTACAAAGTGGTGTTTCGGAATAAAACAGATGAAAAGGATAATGTTACCAGGAATAAAGCAAGGCTAGTAGCTTAGAGATATTCTCAGGTGGAAGGAATCGATTTCGATGAAACACTTGCACCGATGGCCGACTTGAATCGATCATATTACTATTAGGCATAGCATGTATAAAAGGTTTTAAACTTTATCAAATGGATGTAAAGAGTGCCTTTTTTGAATGGGTTTATGCAAGAATAAGTCTTTGTGGAGCAACTGAAATGTTTCATTGATTCAATCCATGCGGACTATGTCTACAAACTAAAGAAAGCACTTTATGGACTTAAACAAGCATCAAGGGCCTGGTATGAAAGACTCACTCAATATCTTATCAAGCAAGGATATAAACAAGGTAGCGTTGACAAAACCTTGTTTATTAAAAATTTTAAATATGATTTTGTGATAGCACAAATTTATGTTGATGATATTGTGTTTGGTGCTACACGTTCAAAGATGGTCGAAGAATTTGTTAAGCTAATGACATCTGAATTTGAAATGAGTATGGTGGGTGAGTTAAACTTCTTTTTAGGTTTGTAAGTGAAACAAGTGAAGTATGGAATCTTCATATCACAAACCAAATATGCTAGCAACATAATAAAGAAGTTCGATATGGAGAAAGCTCAACATGCAAGAACACTCATGAGTGTTTCACTGAAACTAAACAGAGATGAGAATGGGAAAAGTTTATATCGCAGCATGATCGGCAGTTTATTATACTTGACTACAAGTAGGCCAGATATCTACTATAGTGTTGGTGTATGTGCTCGCTATCAAGCAAATCCAAAAGAAACACATCTGACAGCAGTTAAGAGGATTTTCATATATATAAGCGGAACATCGAATTTTGGAATATGGTATACATCAGATTCAACATCTTATTTAGCTAGATACAGTGATGCGGATTGGGCTGAAAATTTAGATGATCGCAAAAGTACTTCAGAGGGTTAAGAGGATTTTCAGATATATAAGCGGAACATCGAATTTTGGAATATGGTATACATCAGATTCAACATCTTATCTAACCGGATACAGTGATGCGAATTGGGCTGAAAATTTAGATGATCGCAAAAGTAATTCAAGGGGCTGTTTCTTTCTAGGAAACAATCTTATCTCTTGGTACACTAAGAAGCAAAATTCAATCTCACTCTCGACTGCTGAGGCCGAATACATAGCTATAGGAAGTTGTTGTTCACAGCTACTTTGGATGAAACAAATGTTAGAGGACTATGGGATTGATCAGAACGAGTTAACAATTTTATACGACAATAAAAGTGCCATAGATATCTCAAAGAATCCGGTTCAACATTCACAGACGAAACATATTGATCTTCGATATCACTTTATTCGGGAGCTCGTGGAAAGCAAGGCGGTCATCTTATCTCATGTATCTACCGAAAAGCAGTTGGCGGATATTTTAACTAAACCTCTTGATGCGGTAGGGTTTGAATTACTTAGAGGAGCTTTGGGACTTTGTGCCCTTCATTATTAGTCTCTTTGTATTGTTTTTATTTAAAAAACGCAACATTTTTGGGTAAGAGATTTAATTCCCTAACTTAGCTTCTTTCTTTCTTTCTATTGCTACCACACACTCACGTTCCTCATACCATCTCCAAGCAAGTCTCCTCTACACTCCACGCAAGACACCCACACAAGCAAGTCACGTTTCTCTTCTCTCCTTCAGCATTCATCTTGGATTTGACCAGTCTTTCGATGTTAATGTTGGTCATCACACCCATTTCTCCAGTCATTATACTTCGGTGGTGGCTCCTCATATACTGCGTTCCCCATCTGGTATTGACTTTCTCTTCACATTATTCACTGATTAGGATATGATTGAAGCTGAAGAATTGTGATTCACTATCTTGGGTTGTGATTGGGCTGTAGATTTTGGCGATTTATTTGACTGATTGCGTAGGAATCAACTGCTTTGGTCTCTGATCTGTTTAATCTGAGCTAATTTGACGTTAAAGCCTTCTAGTTTACTGATTGTGGATTGGTTAGAGTTTCAATATTTGCTGGTTATTGTTTTTTTGCTACTTGGGTTGTTGATTGTCTGTGTTTGGTGTTTATTATATTGTTGCCTTTTACCTGTTTGACATTGGAGTATGAGAAAAACCAAGGAAAAGGTTTTATTCTCTGTTTCTGAGAAAAAGGCAGCAGCTCGTACGTGACGTTCAAGTCGCAATTTAATCCGACATCTGACAGAAGTTTTACTGGGGCAGGGTCATCTTCGACAGTGCCTATTGATATTTCGGATGTCCAGGAACAAAATGATCCTATTGACGATGTTGCTCGTGTGATCGAATTTATGGTGGAAGAGTCAACTTCGGATTCTGAAGCACCTTCTCCGGCTCAGTATGTTCCACCACTGGTACCTTCTCAGGCTTTGAGAAAGCGTACAAAGATGAAATGTCGCAAGTCTGTCCGCCCGCCTCGTTCTCATCCCTTAGCTAGATTGCCAGTCGACAAAGCCATTTCTTTCAAGTTTTATACTCCAGCTGTCGAGCAGAAATGGGGTACACTTTCAGATATTGGATTTGTTCTTGATCAGCCAATCAACCTGGCTGAATTTCAGAATCATGATCTGCACATTTTACTTTCAGTGCGTACTTTATTACAAATTTCACTCCTTCCTCAATATTATGACTCTGCTCTGGTAAAAGAATTTTACTCTAATTTGACATGTGGTATTTTAGATGTGGATGCTGTCTCTTTTGGAGTTGTTTACGTGCAGAGTCGGGTAATTCATTTTGATGCTACTCGGTTGAATCTTTTTTTGAGATTTGACAATGTGATTGGTGATCTATTATATGATGATGAGTGGGCTATCTCGACGGATTTGATTGCCACAATTTTAACTGGTAGCAAACTCACTGCATGGCCATCTAGTTCTGTTCTTCGGTCATCAATGTTGACCCAGAAGTTTTTTGTGCTTTTTAAGTTGATTGTGACTAATTGAATGCCAAGTACCCATGTCGTGACCGTCTATCTGACCCAGGCTAAGCTGCTATATGCGATAGGTACGGGAGTTAATTTCAATCTTGGGCGTCTTATTATCGACGTGATGCTAGCCATTGAAAATAAGCCTCACTCTCTCTTATACTTTCCATGTTTAATCTTACAAGTTTTGTATTCCAATGAGGTTCCTATGATTGAATCAAGCATCCTGAAGTCTGTAACATTGATGACTATTTTTCCACGGATTTTTCGGCAACCACGGGTGGTGGACTTGCCGTATGTTGCTTCGGATCCTTCAGATGCCACGGGGACCTCCAATGTTAATCTCCATGTAGCCTTATTTTATGAGATTGAGCGAATTGAAGGTGTTCTTCAAGTCACTATTGCAGCCCTTCGTAACTTGAAGCAACGAGTTCTTCGTTTTTTGGGAGCTTATTAATTTTTGGCTTTTTGACATCTATTGTCTCAAAGGGGGAGAACAAAGATAAGGGGGAGCAACAAGAATCTTCTCTTTATCCTTTGTTGACTGGACTTGGCTTATGCTTATATACTTGAATATTGCATTAAGGGGGAGCAACAAGAATTTTTTTTCTATATGTCTCATTTCTATGCGTAGTTCTTGAGTTGAGACAAAAATACCAAAAAGGGAGAGATTGTTAGGATATATTTTATATATATCTTATTTAGTTTTGGCATTTTAAATTAGACGTATAAGAAAATTATTAATTGGATTGATGAAGATGGGTGGAGATTGTGTTTTAAATAGATATGTAGCAGATATGAAGATTGTGGTTTAATCAAGTTTATCAAAAGGGAAGTGATATATATCACATATTGGATTAAATATACAGATTATGTGGGTCTTGGACATATGTTGGCTGACTGCGCATAGTGCTCTCTTTTTATCAAACCAAAACACATCGATAAGTGTAAATGCAATTAGTGTGTGCGTAAGTTTATGTGGAATACGTTTTCTTGTGGGTTTTTGAAGAAAAACACTGCTGCTGCGTATGCCAAGGAAAATAGGTAATTAACGTGTTTTTATGTGAGCCATGGTGATATTGTTCTGTCAGTGAAGCAAACATCTTCTTTAGTGATGTGTGGACTGACTGTTACTCGAAGGAACATAGTGACTAACTTTTATGAAGAAAGTTTCTTGTCGGGTTATTTGGAGGAGATAAATTCATAAGGAAATCTTCGTTAATCTCAAGTATTTCGTTATTTAATTTTCTGTTGATTAAATACTTGAGCTATTTTTATTTATTATTACTTTGAGTGAAAGTAGTTAGAAAAAATCCTCTGACGAGGTTAACACGAGTCG
>JANZXP010051124.1:0-11578 GCA_027576715.1 Erythroxylum flavicans | reverse complement strand
TATTTTTGAAATTTATGGATTAAATCAAAGTGAAGGGATCGGAGGTAAGTTAAATGAGTTTGTTTTGTTTTAAGTTTTCCACTGGTGGGGAGTTCCTCCCTCGTGGAACGCATGTCCAGATGTCACGTAGGATGTCGGGCCCGTAACTCGCCAGGGAGGGGTTCCAGCACTTTTAATCAAACTCTTTTTTTTTCTTTTCCTTTCTATTCTTAATTTTTTTCAAAAGTAAAAGTGATAGAAGCTACTTCAACATAGGATTCATAATATGGAATTTTAACACATATAACCAATCCATATGTATGCATATCCTAACACTTAGTCTTTTGTATAAACACATTCATCAATAATTAAAAAATGCTCCACCAGCTTTTAGACTTAGGTAGGACATTTGATTAGGTGCATATAATGTGGTTTATATAAAAGAAAAGGATAATAAAGCTCAAAATGGGGGTTAGCAAAGGAAAATTCACATAATTGGGTAGGTTAATTGGCTAATATAGCTCATAATCAACAAGGAATGCCTAATCATTTTCATAAAATTGCATGTGATAAAAATGTGGTCTTAAATGGAAAATCAATTCAACGTAAGGATGTATATATCCTAAAGGTCACACCAAACAAACAAAATAGTGAGACTGATGTAAATATGTCAGTCTAATATGACTCAAAACTTCACTAGTTTTTATCTACCACTAGTTACCACTCTTCTAAGAACGATGCACATTAACAGATCACAAGAGCAAAAGTATATGCCAAATTTTGCTATTGATTTTACTAATCAATTCAAACTTTAATTTTGACTAAGTAATCTTTAAAAAATAAAAAATAACAAAATTTTCTATTTTGATTGTTTAATTTTGAAAACCACCTAAAAAGTCACATAACCTACAATTAAGCTCAAAAACATGCATAAAAACTAATATACCCCACTCCCATACTTAAAACCTACATTTTTCTCAATATAACATCAAATACAAGAAATGGAGCAGTTAACAAAAATAGCTATTCCGAAAATGTAAAAAAGTAGAAATTGACTTCCTTTAGGTTGCCTCCTAAGTAGCGCCTTTATTTAACATTATTGGCTCGACCTCCAGTTGCATGCATCACCTGACACTAGTCACATCCTCTAGCATCAACACCCCCTAATCCTTTTTTTGGTAGCCTTCATAATACGACTTTAAACACTGACCATTCACTTTGATTGTCTTCTCATATTTGAGGCTCTGTATCTCTAATGCACTAAAAGGAAAGACATGAGTGATAACAAATGGACCAACCCAACAAGAGCACAACTTACCTAGAAAGAGTTTGGGTTTAAAATGATATAGTAACACTTTTTGGCCCACCGAGAAGCTTTTCCTTGAAATCATCTTATCATGAAAAGCTTTCTCCTTATATATCACTGCATTTTGATATGACTCATTCCTCATCTCTTCCAACTCTTGAAGGTGTAACTTCCTATGCACTCCTGTATCATCAAAATTCATATTGCATCTTTTAATAGCCCAATATGCTTTCTGTTGTAATTCCACTGGAAGATGACATGGCTTTCAAAACACTAGCCTATATGGTGGCATCCTAGATCTGAGAATTCAGCTTGCCCATTGGTTTGGTGATGGTAAGCAGTAGAAACTTTATGGGTGATGTGATATTTTCTGAGCATTGCTTCCATCTTCCTATTGCAGAAGTGGATTCCTCTATCGCTAATGATTATTTTCGGTATCTTAAACCTAGAAAGAATGTTCGCCTTAACAAAATCTGCTGCAATCTTTGTATTATTATTCCTAGTGGCTTTGGCTTCCACCCATTTAGAAACATAATCCATCGCAAGCAATATATAAGTAAAGCCAAAAGATGGAGGGAAAGGTCCCATAAAATCAATGCCCTAAACATAAAAAATTTCACAGAAAAGAAAAGGATTTTATGGAAATTGATCCTTACGGGACAAGTTACCTAATCGTTGGCATTTATCACAGGATTTGTAGAAGGTATATGCATCTTTAAACAATGTTGGCTAGTAGAAGTCACTTTCTAGAACTTTATAATCTATCCTTTTCACTCCAAAATGTCCTCCGAATGCGTATGAATGATAGAAGGCTAAGATTAATGATGATTCATTTTTCGGTACACACCTTTTGGCAACTTGATATGTCCAATGCCTCCAAAGATACAAGTAATCCCATATGTAATACTTCGCTTCACTTCGTAGCATATCCCTCTGAGCCTTTGACAAATCAACAGGTAATTCATTAGTAACTAAAAAATTGGCAATATTTGCAAACCATGGTGGTGTTACATCGATAGAAAATAATTACTTATCTAGAAAGGTTTCTCACAGAGGGATATCATCTTTTTCCTTTATCAAACGACTAAGATGGTCCACCACCACATTATCTACCCCCTTATTATATCCAATCTCCAAATCGAATTCATGAAGGAGGAGAATTGATCTGATCAATCTCAATTTTGTTTCTTTCTTCGTAAGTATTCTAAAGTTGCATAGTCAGAGTAAATAATCACTTTGGCACCAAACAAATACAATCAAAAATTTTCCAAAGCAAAAACTACAGATAACAATTATTTTTAAGTAATGGAATAATTTAATTGAGCTGGGTTTAGAGTTTTTAAAGCATAGTAGATGGCATGTAAAGCTTTTCCTACTCTTAGTTAAGATCCACCCCCATTGCATCATCACTTGCATCATACATGATCTTAAAGGTGAGGTTCCAATCTGGTAGTTGAATCATCGGTGGAGATGTCAGAAGCTCCTTAAGTTTGTTGAATGCTTCCTTACACTTCTCGTCGAACTCAAAGGAGACATCTTGTTGTAGAAGCTTGCATGGAGCTGCGACTATCTTTGAAAATTCCTTAATGAACCTTCGATAAAAAAACTGCATGCCCAAGAAAATAACGCACTTTCCTCATAGTAGAGGAGTAAGCTAAAGAAGAAATAAGATTAACTTAAGACTTTTATACTTCTATACCCCTAGTAGATATCACATGACCTAAAAGTATACCTTGATCCACCATAAAAAGATATTTTTCCCAGTTCAACACAAGATTAGTTTCTATACATCATTCCAAGATAATAGCAAGATTCTTAAGACATTCATCAAAAGAAGATCCATACACACTAAAATCATCCATGAATAACTCAATAATCTTCTCAACATATTGGGAAAAAATGCTTACCATACACCTTTTGAACGTGACAGGTGCATTACATAATTCGAATGACATTTTTTGGCAAGTAAACGTACCGAATGGGAATGTAAATGTGATATTCTCCTGATCTTCCAGTGCAATCAAGATTTGAAGATAACATGAAAATCCATCTAAAAAGTAATAATAGTCATAGCCAACCAATCTCTCAAGCATCTGGTTAATACAAAGAAGGAGAAAGTGGTCTTTATGAGTACCAGAATTTAACTTTCTATAATCAATACATACTAGCCACCCAGTTTGAGTTCGACGATTCCAAATTTCTTTGGAACCACCTTGATAGGACCAACACACTTACTATTGGAGATTGGATAAATCACCCTAGGAGGATTCAGCCTATGCTGAGCTTGCCTTGTGGATTTTGCATCCTCCTCTAACAAAATACAGTGCATACATATGAAAGGGCTTATCCTTTGGATATCTATAATAGTCCACTCGATGGACGTCTTATGCTCTCTCAACATTCGAAACAGCCTTTCCTCTTGATTTGAAGTAAACACTGTCAAAATAATTACTGGGAGAGTCTACTTATCTCCTAAATAGGCATACTTAAATGTGTAGGGAGTGGCTTTAATTCCAATTTTGATGCCTGGACATTAGAAGGTAACAACTTCTAGTAAGCTTCAGGTAGTTAGCTTATCTTTTTGGATAGCTTTCTAATGTGTCCAAAGCTGCTTTCATTTCCATATGCTCTTCTCCCATCTTAACATCAATGTTGGCTTCTACTTTCATATCCTCAGTTAAAACCATTTCTAAATGATCCTTGCAACTTAATTTAAACATTTCTTATACCAAAGGATCAATCACATCAACAGAAAAAACATAGTGATCATCAGGAGGGTGTTTCATAGCATCAAAATATTAAAATGAATTATTTCCCCTATCAAATTCCATTGTGAGGGTGCCCTCACGAACATCTGTCTTAGTTTGAGTCATATTAAGAAATGGTCTCCGTAGAAAGATAGGTATCGGATTACATGAAGTGTCATCACTCATATCCACGACATAGAAATCTGTAGGAAACACTAACTTATTCACTTGCGACAAAACATCCTTAATTACACCATCAGGATAAGCATTAGTGCGATTAGCCAGTTGTATGATTACACTAGTGTCTTTGAATGGACCCAAATTCAAAGAAGTATAAATTGAACGAGGCATCACATTAATAAAAGCACTTAAATCCAACATAACTCTATTGATCACAGTATTACCAATTTTCCATGGAATGGTAAACATACCTGGATCACGACATTTTGGAGGCATCTTCTTTCTAAATATCTCAGACATATTCTCACCTATCATCACTTTCTCATCACCCTTCAATTTCCTTTTATGTGTACATACTTTTTTGAGGAATTTAGCGTACCTTGGTACTTGCTTGATGATCTGGAGCAGTCGTATATTGACTTCAACTTTTCAAAAAATATCCAATATCTCTTTGTCCTTCTCCTCCTTGGATGGTCTTGTCAATCTGGTTGGAAAAGGTGGAGGGTCAGTTTTAATAATACTGGGACTTTTGAAATTAACCTTTGTACTTAATGACGAATTTTCTTCCTTTCCCAAATACTTCTTGATCTCTTCCTCGGTAGCAATCTTTAGTGGGGTTCTCTTAGGACCCTCAATCACCTTTCTGCTCCTCAAGGTTATAGCATTAACATTCTTTAGATTCACCTCAGGTTGGGATGGCAGCTTTCCTCCATTTTGTGATTCTAGGTGTTGAGCTTCAACTGCCATCTGACTCACTTAGTTTTCAATGTTCTGTATGCTTGTTTTTTCTTCCTATTGTATTTTTTGTAATCCCTGTTGAAACTGTTGCATCTGTTACTGTAGACTCTACTAAAATTGGAGATTATTAGTAGTAAATGTTTTAATAAACTCATCAAGAAATGTACTTGAACTAGATGATGAAGCTCCTTGTTTTCCTTGCCTCCTTGGTTGAAATCCTTATGCTCCTTGCGACCAATTTTGGAAGTAATTTTGTTGTCTGTTCCCTCCATAGCTCAAGTTGGGGTGATCCCTCTAACCTGGGTTATACGTTTGTGAGTATAGGTTGTATTGGTTTGTGAAGTTCCTCTTACAATATTCTTGTACTCCATGTTTCCTCCTTATAACATCAGACACTCATTAGTTGGATGGTTTGTGTTTGAATATATCCCGCACACTTTCACTTATGCCTGTCTAACCGTAATCTGCTTTGCAAAGGATGGCAATTCATCTAAACGATGTTCAATGGATGAATTACTTACCTCGTTTACTCATTGAACATTGTTGCAAGTGCTAAATTGTTGTGTGTTTATGGCCATCTACTCAAGTAAGATCCTGGCTTCAATAGGAGTCTCCTCGCAAAGTGCCCCACCACTCGCTGCATCAACCAAACTCCTCTCCATTGGTAGTAGTCCTTCATAAAAATATTAGATGAGATGTTTCTTCGGTATGTTATGGTACGGACAACTAACACATAACTTCTTGAACCGCTCCTAGTATTCGTAAAGAGATTCTCCGTTATGTTGCTTCATACTACATATCTCCTTCTAAATACTTGTCATCTTTGAGGTCAGAAAATATTTCTCCAAGAATAGCCTCTTCATCTCTAGCTATATGTTTACGCTTCTATCTAGTAAGTCAAATAGCCCATCCTTAACTACATCTTTGAGTGACAACAGGAAGGCTGTCAATATGATTTGCTTATTGGTCACCCCAGGAAGCTTCATGCGTAGACAAACCACGTTGAGCTTCTTAAGATGCTTATGTGCATCATCACCTATAAGACCATGAGAGTTAGGCAACAAATGAATTAATCTAGATTTTAACTCAAAGGTAACATGTTCGGAAAAATTTAGAAATGTTATGTATAATAGTTTTTGAGTTAAATCGGGTGTAGCCAACTGTGCTAAAAGTTGACAGCATGTGTTGAGTGCACTGTAAAATTAACTTGACTTCGCATACTAAAATTTGTAGGTATAGTGAGTCGGGATTGAATCCACAGGGAATGATCAATTAATTTCTGTAACAAAATTAATTGGTGCTAGAAAAATATAACAAAACGGGGGTTTTTGGATTTTAATCAATTTAGAAAATAAAACCAAATTAAACTATCAAAAATAAATTAAAGAAAGTAGACAGAAATGATTAAAGTGTTGAATATGAGTAAAGTTCATTTCTAGGTTCAATCTCAGCCTAAACACGATCAAGCATATTCCATCATCCTAACATCTTTACAACTCTCTTCGAACTATTAGTCTGAGACTAATAAAACACTATACTAATCTCAGTTTTACCTTAGGTTGTGTTTAATCAAGACACGATCAATAATTAAACCTAATTTGGCAACCACATTATGAAGTGAAAAACGATCAATATAGGTAGTATCCTCATATGCTTGGGTTATCTTACTTAAGTTATGTTGTTCCTAATGATACGAGATCATTAGATGCTACTAACAAACATAAATAGTAATGATTACTGATTACATTCATTGTTCTAGCAATAGGTTCGAAATAGAACAATCAAAATAAAGTATAAGATCATCCATTCCAAAACCTATCAAATCAGCATAAACATTATAAGAATCCAAATAGAAATTGCTTATTAATATGACAAAATGGCTTAACCGTGACTTGGCATTGACATCCCTATATAATCGACTCGAAAACTTAGCACTCCATCTATATCCCCAAGCTTTCACCATCGGCTTTAACCTCCATTACCACTGTTAGAGCTAAAAAATGATGAAAGAATGAACAATGAAGAGAAACAAAGCTTGCGATTCTCTCTTCTCCCGAATGACCTCCTTCTTCCTTATATCGTCACATTTTCCTTATTTAACAAAAAACAAGGTTTAAAAATTAGGACACCTGGCCATATTTTATGATAGCTGGTCTTCTCACACCCGTGAGTGGCCTCTCATAAGCATGAGCTGTGACTTGCTTTTCACGGCTGTAAGAAACACTCCACCCTTTAAATCCATCTCTATTTCTTTATTCTAAATACAACAATCCACCTTTGTCTTCTAATACAATAAACATTGGTGGACTAAAAGGACAGCTTGATGGAAGCATGTGAAACTGTGAGAAGTGACTGGAAGATGGCTTCATCGTGAGTAGCTTTTGGTCACCTTGCATGGGAGCTACTGTGTGCATATATGGACGTTAGTGTGAGAAGCAGCTGGTTGGGTATAAACGTGAGACTTCACTCTCGTCTGTGACAATTTTCAACAGGCCTTGAGTGATTTTCACTTGAAATTCCTTGTCCCTTCTTTCAATGCTCTTCTTGTTCTTGCTTTATGAATCATTATATTATCGACATTGACAAAATGACTTCAACGAACATGCTTTCGGGTCACTTTAACTCATTTACTTCCAAAGTGTACCTATAATCAAATATGAGTTAAAGTGAGTTTCTTAAGCATTTCTAAGGCATTAATCACTAAGTGTAGCATATCAAATGAATCAGAATTTAATCACATATCAATTACTAATGTAATTCCTAAAATTATAATTTCCATTACATAATTTGACAACTAAACCTATAATAAACAAAATTATAAACTAATTTATTCAAAATAATAAATTGAAATGAAAATAAACTAAGAAATAACATCTAATTACTAGAAACCTAACAATTTAAGCTAATTTAAACAAAATCACCATAGTTTATCATATAGTGAGCAAAAGTTTGCATACCTAAATCAAAATTCATTTAATTCTCATGCAATTAACGTAAATCCAACAATTGATATGGAAAAGGATGAAATTCAACTTGTAATTGAAAATCAAGCATAACACTTGATGAAATCACCTTGAAATGCAACGATGGCTTAAACCCAGTGTTTTGGGTTTAAAAAATCATAAAATAGAAAAAATACTTAAAATTTCAAGTTTAATTCACATAAAAGACAAGAAAAACTTACGTAGGTGTTGTAAAATCGCTCAAAAAATGTTGGGCAAGGTGGAAGAATGGAAAGCCATAGTAAGTGGGTGGCAGAATGGGGAGAGAAAATGGGAAAGAAGGAAAATAAGGTTTTTAAACATGTATCATGGACTTACGTGATTATTACATAGAAGGGAGAGAAAAAGGGGAAAGAAGAAGGAAAATAGGGTTTTTAAACGTGTGTAACAGACTTACATGGTCAGTTACACAATCGTGTAACTAACTATATAAGTCGCTTTGAATGTGTGACTCCAAACATGAGTGTGTGACTTTTCACAAAGTTACACAATCACAAACATAGGCATGTGTATGCCCATGTAAGTCCATGGGTATATATGAATTTTGAAATAGGTGTGTGCTATGACATGTTCTAAGTAACTTGAGATACACGAGCATGTCCCACACCCTTGTAACTCACTATAAACATGTGGGAATCGGAAAAGCTTTAGGATTATACAGGACTATGTCCAATGATCATGGAGGTCACTATAAATGTGTAAAACATAGTGAAATAAAATTTGTGTGTCAATGTGCATATACATGCCAGAAATCATATATGCCTAAAAGTTCCTTAAAACTTTAAAACATTTTCATTTAAAGTCACAAAAGTTAATGCCATATACAAAAAACATAAAAATTAGGTATATTCAAATGAAGATGTTCTATAACCTAACATAAACACACTGAAAATGTGAGATGATATATTAAAACTAAAAAATAAGCAAACTAACATAATTAAATGAAACAAACTATCTTAATTGTTTGTTTGCCTCCCAAGTAGCGCTTGTTTAATGTCTTTAGCTTGATGTATCTATTATGTTCAAGGTAGCTTATAGACATTAAGTTTGTTACTTCATTCTTGGGTCCCTTAATTTATAAGTAAGCTACATTCTTTTTCCTTGTACCACAGTTTTCATCCTTCTTTCTCCCTTGAATTGGAAACAACTCTAGTGGACCTTTAGAAAAAGAGCCCTTCAAAAAAATCTAAAACTAAATTATGAAATAAATCACTAAAATCATCAAAATATATAAGGTTAAGGAAATAATTTAAGATATTAGACATTTTAAATATAACCTCTTCATCCTTAGCCCTAAGCACTAACTTTCCTTCACTTACATCAATAATTGACCTAGTAGTAGATAGAAAGAGTTAACCTATAACTAAAGGTACCTCTATATTTTCTTTTTATTTCTTAAACAAAAAATAAGGCATCATTTTGATTTTGACCTCTATTTTAAATAAATTCTTTTCTATTTTAAGTTACCGATTTGAAAAGCTTCTATAGTAGCTTGCTTTAAGGAATCACTAAGAACCTTTCACTCAACATCATAGTCACTAACTCCTCTAACTTCCTCTTGTTTGTTAGTAACTCTTTCAAAAGTTTTTAATAGTTTGGCATCTATGTAAAGGCCTCCATAAGGGGTGAGCTAATGCAGAGATGTTTAAATAGTTCCAAAAACTTACCAAATCACTCATGCATTCATTCTTTCTTCACTTTGGCAGGATAAGGGACGGTAGGCTAAAATTCCTTCACTTTTTGAAGGCACCGTTCACCTTTGGCTTTCTTTTAACTCTTAGTGTTATTCAATTCCTTATCTTGGATTTTTTACAAATTTTTATAACTTTTAAGGATAATTTCCATCATAAGTTTTTTAGGAATTGTCTCTATAGTACTAGGAAAACTCTCATGTGGTCTCTCAAAAATTAACTTAGCAAGCTGGCCAATCTACATTTTCAAGTTATGTATAGAAGCCCCCTTAATTCCTTAATGATGTCTTTGTAAATTAAAATCTTTCATCTAAAATCTAAAGCATTCTAGACATGATATCTTTCAAGTTCAACTTCTTTTCTTGAGGTGGTTACGGTTTGAATCCTAGAGGATGGTTTTTCGTGTCTGGCTTTGATTCCTGTAAAAACAATTTGGATGGTTCATCCGACTTGAATCATAAGCATTGTTATATATATTATACTAGGTTCTAAGAGCATTCCTTGTGTAATCCATATGCTTAGGCTGTAATGCTTAAGAATATTAACTTGGATGTCTTAGCCTGCATGCCTAACACTAGAAAACTTAGAGTAATTTAGGATTCACAGTTAATCCATCTATCTTCTTACTCAATGATTCAACCTAGTTCACCAATATTGTAATTACATTAACATCATATACTCTTCTTGTCTTACGAAGTCTTGCTTACAAAGAGCACCACTAATAATTGTTCATAGCCACGTATCTATTAAGGTCTTGAGCTACTTCTAGCATTTTATTTTTCAGAGTACCCCCAGCTACTTCATCAATAATTTGCCTCATTATTTTTTTAAAACCATTATAGAAGGTTTTTATTTACATTCATAATGGTAGACTATAATGCAAGAATTTCTTTAACATCTTATTGAATCTTTCTTATATGTCATATAATGTCTTCGAGTCAATATGGGCATAAGAGAAGAGGTCATTCCTTAGTTTAGTAGTCTTGGTTAGTTGGAAATACTTCAGAAGGAGCTTCTTTACTAGTTGGTCCCATATAGTAAAGGATGACCTATGCAAAGAGTTTAACCATTGCTTTGCCCTACTCCTCAATGAAAATGGAAATAACCTCATTTTGATTGCATTGTCATTTGAACCTTTGATCTTAAAGGTATCACAAATCTCTAAAATGTTTGCAACATATGTGTTAGGGTCCTCATCTCATAACCCATCAAAATAGATAAATTGTTACATCATCTAAATAATACTTGGTTTAATCTCAAAATTGTTGATGTTGATAACCAATTGCATAATGCTAGACTCCACTCTAATCACGTTTGGTCTAGTGTAATTGAACATGGTCCTTAGTTGGTCAACTATAGTTTATAACTTATCCACATCAATCTAATCTTCCAAGTCCCCTATCTGTTGATCTAACTAGAACTCTTTAAGTAGGGTTTCATGAAGATTTCTAAAAGTTATCACCTCAATCTTTGGATTTTTGTTAACTAGATGTGATTAATTCCCTTAGGTCATAAACTAACCCCAATACTTGTAAAAGTAATAAAAATAAAAAGTTCAATAAAATAAGTAAACAAATTAAAAGCAAAAACTAAAAGAAATAAAACTAATAATAATGGATATAGTAGTAAACGAAAGGTTTTTCCTAATATTTTAATCCTCAACAATAGCGTTAAAAATTGATTAATGTATTTTACATTTTAAACCGCAAGTGCATGGTATAGTTATTGTAGCACCCCAATCTCACAAGACCCGAACCTGACATCGATGGTTGATGTCCGAGCTCGTGCCCCACGAGGGTGGTGTGCTACTCATTATACATAGTGAGCCTTAAGCTCTTAATCACTTTTGAGCTCGAGGCTCATTTTCACTTTTCACTTTCTGAGCTTTAAGCTCTTTTCACTTTCGGTGGCTACTACGGTCACAACTGCCATTAT
>JANZXP010051093.1:0-11578 GCA_027576715.1 Erythroxylum flavicans | reverse complement strand
AGGGTGACAAAATTGCACTAAATCCTAATTAAGCTGCATATTTAGCCAAATACCCCAATTCACTAATTTTGCGAGCTAATAAACTATGTTCAAAATTAAATCAATTTCAATCCATCTAAGCCATTGACATATTGACACAATTCATAAAATGCAACCTAATACTATCATACGATATGCAAAATTCACATTAAAAAAAAAACACATGACCCTCCCCACACTTGAACAACACATTGTCCTCAATGTGAGAAGGGGATAAACAAACACAAAGGAAAGAAGAAACACAAATAAAGTAAAAAAAAGATAAAAATGAAGACTAAATTGAAAAAAGAAAGAAAGGGGATAAACAAAGTCTCATGCTAATGGAGGCGGGGATGGTATTGGAGATGGCAATTAAACGCCCTGAATCTCAAAATAGTAATGGATCCAACGTATATCCTGGCTCTGACATCATTGAGTTCGGGCCATCTCCTTCATCATTCTGGAGTTCTTTGCAAGTGTATCCGTAATTACCTTGTTGTTTACAGAGATTATATCTAGTACTTTCTTCTAGCCCGGTTCATCTGTTTCTTCTTCCTCCTTAGACTCTTCACTCGTTGAGTCCTCTTCTGCCTGCTAAGGTGGCGCTCTACTTGAACTCGCCTGACTTGCCCTGATCTTAACATGTGTCTTTTGACTAATATCCTGTAGTTCCATGTTATGAGACTTAAGGATTTCATCACATTATAGATGATGATGATTTAGGAAGTCTGGGAGATGGACAGTTAAACTACTACAGTATACGCCATAATATTTAGCAATGGAAAAAACTAGGTACCCTATGCCTAAATTATTGCTCCTTTTGCACGGAATCACAATAATAATGCTCGACACATGCGTGGATGTGCACACTAGAATGCTGTGATCCATGCACCACAACATAAAGAGTTCCTTTGTTAAGCACTTGTTGGTTTCTAATTTATCAAAAACCAGTTAACACATGAATTTGTGCAATAGCAAGTGCTCGTCGGTCCTTATTATATTGTTGTGGGCATTTTTGGCATCGAATTACTCTAAACCAGTGAGCTAATTCCAATAGCAAGAAGCATGAAAATCATCGTGCTGATCGATAATGGAAGATTTGGGGAACTCACACATATCACACCTAATTTTGATATTTAGTTCATAGGCTCGTCCTTTTAACCTAAACCACATTTCTCTAGGGTTCCTAGGTTCATAGGAAAGGGAAGTAAAGAATTCTAGGGTGAGCTCCTGATGAATAGGAAATTGGAAGTGTATAAATTTTCCCATTGAATTCTTTTCGCCAAGTTTTTTACCCTATCACGTAGTTCTAGTCTATCAAGTGTATTAGAATCAAAATATTTAGGGACTGCAATTTGTTTAGAATTAAGGGTTTCTGTGTAGATCGGGAAAGGTGCTCTGAAGTTCACTGCTTTGTTCCTTCTCCCTCGTCCTGAGACTTGATTTCATCCTGATGATTGATCCTACCTGGCTGATTGCTTAAAGCGCAGCATATTGGCTTTTTAGTAGGTAAAAGTTGGAAGAATTTTGGATGTTTAAAATTTGGTAGAAAGAAGTGAGAGTGTTTAGAGGTTTCAAATCTAGAGCGATAAAGTAAAAATAAAAGTGAGAGAAAAAAATAAAGTTAAAACTTATTATATATGTGGTTAAAGGGTAAAATGGTAAAATGTTACTTTAAAAATCATGTGTCCCTGTCTTGCCATGCCACAGGCCACGATCTTTCCACCAATTTCTTTTATTTTTCTACTTTTTTCTTCTCCACTTCCCCGAAATCACTTCTTAACTATTTATAGCCCTTTCAGCTCTCCTTGTTTATTTCCTCGATCATCTAATTCATGTTGAAGTCCTCTGCCTTCTCGATTTTATTTGGAAATGAAACAACCTAGCTACAGAATTCAAACTATTTAAAAATCAAGGGAAATAACATCAAGTTAACATTCCATGGGCTACCTACCATGCAACTCTTCTTTTAATATCAGTAGCTCAACACCCTATCCTTGAAAACTCAGCTGGGATCAATTATGAGTGGCTTACTTCCACCCTTCTCATTTAACATCAGTTTTGTAGTCTGTGTGTAAGCTACAAATTGCAAAATGATCATAAGGACAATATTAATGCAGTTGAGAAAACCAATTAAGCTCAGTAATGTCCGTTTTTCTAACAAACTGTTAATAAAATAGGGAATAACAAAACTTCCTTAATCTTCCATCGAGTCCAATAGTTTGTCTTGTAAGAAGGTGAGTTTCTCTCTTTCTTCCTTAATCACCCTTGTCTCCTTTGCTTCTTCTGCTTCACAAATAGAGACTGTCATAGCTTCATCAAACTCGATGTCTATTGTCATCTATTCTTCGTCCTTTTGTTCTTTAAAAGATTCGAACACATCAATTATCTTGAATGAGCTACTCTCCTAAGAATTCTTTAATGCATCATTTATATTGAATGTTATTTGGTCATCATTAATCGGAAGGATAAGGTTCTTTTCATGGACATCTACCAAAGTTTTTTCAATGTTCATAAATGGTATATCAAGAAATGGTGAATAAAAGGGAGGGTTGGCATTCTTTTCTTCATATGCTTTCATCGTCTCTTGGTCTTTAATAAGGTGGGGTTTAGTTTGGTTTTTCACTGGTCCTTCTGGCTCTCCCCCATTTTTAGGTACGATAGCCTCATATTGCTCTCTTTGATGTATTTCCATATCACTTAGAGAGTCTTCCACACTTCTCTTACAAAATTCATAACAAAGTTGTCTCACTTGAATCTCCAGATTGTGAATAGAAGCGGCATAATTTTTCATTACTTGGTCGAATTGCTCTTCTAATCTCTTCTGACTTTCCTCTTGGTTGGAAAACATTCTCTTCTAGTTGTCTTCCATGTCTGTGAGCTTATCCATGATTTTTTCCAATTTGGAGTCCTATGAACTGGACTCATCTTGCTGAAATTCAGATAGGTCTTGATGTCATAAGTGAGTCCTTACATTGTTGGACCAATAAAAATCTGTGTGGTTCTGCCACCTCGTAATGTACATGTTCCAATAAAGATCGTTACTTCCCAAACCATACTATGCCTCCTTGTAATTCGTAAAAGTTCTTTGCTCCCTTTAATATCTATCTTCCATCATCGTTCTTTTCATTTTTTATTGGTATCTAGCTCTTCAGATGTCTCATTTCTCATTCTAAGATGTCTTGCTGCATCTGTACTTTATGTTCCAAACCTCTTCTTTTCTTTTTTTTATTTTATTATTTAAAATGAAAGATAAAGAAAAAGCCTTAGACTAAAGAACTAAACTATTCGCCTCCTCGAAAATGGTGTCAAAAACTTGATCGCGATTTTCTGATATAAGTAAGTTTTAATATTTAACCTCGATATTCTACAAGCGTACAGGTCATTCGTATAATAGTCAAGGTGTCCATCCCACAAGGAGGGCTAATCTAATCCTAAACTCTAAAGCTGAAACAAATTGCACAAATTCAACTGTAACTAAGCTAAAACAATAACGCAATTCAATCAATCAATTCAACTTACGAATTAATCACGAAATATTAACAAATCAGGAAATTGCAATGCATACACCAAGAATCAACCTAAGGAACTACCAATTAAGAGAAAGGGGAAATTTTTACCTATGTTTAACACTAACCTAATTAATTATGAAATGTCGGATTATTAGTCCTAGACTATCCTAGAGTTGATTACTCTCTTTCGAGTTATAACCAAAAGTCTTAAATTATAAACCCTAATTAGATTATGGAAAATTGAAATTTCTCAATTCACAATTTATCTAAACCCTAATTAGATTTGAAGTTTCCACTAGACTACCAGAACATATATGAGATCTCTCTTCACACAATTACCAATTTGATTGATTTCTCTTTCTTAATAAATTACTTGACTCTTGTTAGCCCAATTTAATTATTTTTCATTTGTTCACCCTCTCAGTCTATTACCGATTTATAAAAATGAAAAAAACAATTACAATGAATCCATTCACATAAACAATCAGATTTTTATTGAATAAAAGATAAAAATAACCTAAAGGTGAGTTATGACAATCTTCAACATTCATAAATCTTATCGCAACAGCTATTCCAATTCTATACATAGATAAAAATGGAAATACATTAGAAAATAAATCTGAATGGATGATAGAGGCAGCAACGACGGGAGACCTCCCGTTCCGGGAAGTACTTCATGTAGGCATCTTCTCCACATCTCTCTTCCTTTGTCTCTTTCACAATCTCTCTACGAACTCTCTCTAGGGTTTTGCGATGGTAGCTGATGCAAAAAGCTCCTTTTTCTTCTTCTTTAAATACTTTTTTTTTGTTTCCTGAGCAGCCCTAGGATTTTTCTAGGGTTAAAAAGGTTCGAAAAATCCATTGAAACTTGACACTTTTCCTTGTTTACTCATCTGCCCGATACAGGCCACGATCGTGGCCCTGCATGCTATGATCGTGGCGTACATCTAAGCCTTCTATCATGATCATAGCGATCAGGCCACGATCGTGGATAGTGTCTTGAGCTTTTGTCACCACGATCGTCGGCTATCTCTAGTGCTTCCGTCATGATCGTGGCCCATATGCCACGATCATAGGGCATTGTTTCGACCCAAGTGTCTCTGAAACTTTTTCCATTCTTTGATATTGACCCTGAAACACTAACAAACACATTAAGGTACCTCAAAGACATAATAATTAAGCTTAAAGACTTGACTAACCTATAAAAACACAATTAATTAACAAACTAACACAATTCTAGACTAAACACATACTAAACGATTAAATTAACACTTAAATACATAACAAACTAAGCCCTAAAATATGATGCAATTCATACTTATCAAATATTCAAAAGCAGTGAGAAACAAAATCAAAGGCTATTCAGAAAGCTATTTAACGCAATCAAGTTGCACATTGTCACATTTGGAGACAAAATGTAGATAGATTCTAGTCTTATCACAATATGGAACTAATGTCTATTTTATATACTTAGAAGTTTGATTTATGATGTATTGCTTTTCTGGTTGTTATGTTGTCCCACTCAAAATGATGAAATGGTTTATACTTGTAAAACCTTGATATTGCATGTCATGGCTTAATTTAATTCATAATTTTTTCAAAAAAGTAAGCAATAACAATCCTCTCAAAAGGATAAATCATAATAGCCTAAGATGTCGAGATTTTAAAAGAAGGTGCCAAAGGAAGGGATTGCAGGAGATTCTAACCTGAAAATATAATCATATTCTATTTAAGTTTTACAGTGACTATGAAGCCAATAAAATAGTGGAAGAAGGACCTTGGCATATTTACAACATTTCACTATTTCATTACTTATGGAGACCTAGACTAAAATTGGACGGAATTAAACATGAAAATATTCCATTGTGGGAAAATTATTCATAACATACTACTTAAATATTGGTCCACCAAGGGGTTAAATAACTATGTGGAAAAGAATAAGATTTACTAGAATATGCATAAATGTTAAGCTCAATAAATATCTTATAGAAATTATTCTTATATTAAGGCTAGGAGAAGGAGGAGAGCTGGTTAAAGATAGTCCATGTAATTTACACCTAGATACCTACTCTAAAACAGTAAGGAAAATGTGGATACCAACAGGAAAAAGGTTTGAAAGAGGGAACTACGATGAATTGATGAGTATAGAGTTTAGAAGCTAAGAAGAAAGCATGAATATGGAG
Organism: Erythroxylum flavicans; assembly: GCA_027576715.1. Classification (NCBI taxonomy): domain Eukaryota; kingdom Viridiplantae; phylum Streptophyta; class Magnoliopsida; order Malpighiales; family Erythroxylaceae; genus Erythroxylum; species Erythroxylum flavicans. Next base: position 5,865 of record JANZXP010051093.1, on the reverse strand, counting down.
GTACACAAGTGAAGGGATAAAGGGAATCATAAAAAAAAATTACAGCTAGAAGGAAGACTTGGGGGAACCAAACCAAAAAGAATATCATGAAGAAAATGAAAAAATAGGTGATCAAGCAAATGCAAATAATACAGTAGAGTCAAGAGTCCCAATTAACAAGAAAACAAATATTGGATTCAAAGAGGATTAAAGTAACAAGAAAAGGAGATCAAGTGGGAAGTTAAACCAAAGAGTCCTAAATCCTTAAATTTTAAACTATGAACATAATAGTTTAGAATTAAAGGGATATGAATAACCTTAAGAAGCTGGAGGTTATCTACGATTTTGTCTAAGAAACAAAGTCCTTTTTGCTACGATTGATTAAAATTAAAATTAATGAAGAATATTAAGAAGCTTCATACATTAGGTAGTCATTAGTTATTCATACCAATCCATAACCATCAAAATTATGGAATTATTATTGTAGCGTATGACAGAAGAATAGTAAAAGTCAAACTGGAAGAATCAGGTGATCAGATGTTGCACCTAACGATGGATGTCTTGTAAGACAAATATACCTTCTTAGCAACTTTAGTGTATAGTGTAAACCTAATCTTCCAAAGTAAATATCTGTGGTAAAGGTTAGAATCTATCAACACGACAATACCAGGACCTTAGATCATTCTAGGGGACTTCAATAACATAATAATGGTTTAGCAAATAACTTTTACCTAAAAATGTAAATTGATTAATAGTGATTTGGCAAACAACTCTTGCCTATGTCCACTCCTAAACTTTGTATAATCTTTCTCAATAAAATCTTCTTCCTATGTGAAGAGGAACCTTAATCTCACTTGGAACACTCTCAAGTACAATATCCAACACCCAAAAAAGAACTACAACTAAAAAAACTTCTCATTTATTCACTTTATAGCTCCAAAAATTCTTACTCATATAAATATGACAAATAATGCTTAAATAATTTAAAAACTCTTTGAAATGTGGGTATACAACACCCAAAACCTTTTTTATGTTAAAATAATGAGAAAATATCTATTTATAATGTTTTGGGACCATTCCTAGTCATTTAAGTCGTGAATTAGCTATTACATTGACTATCTCCAATGCACTAGTCCACTAGCATACATTAAAAACTCTAGCTTCACTAGTTAGTCAACTAGGAGACATATTGGTCTACATGTTGGATAACCATTACATCAACCTATGGTACATCAAATTTAAACAATTTAACCTATATTGGTCGACTACTAACATTATAGGTCAACCAATCACCCCAAAAAACATAATTTTAACACCTTCAAATAGTCAAACTCAATTTCATTAATGCTATTATAAATTAAACTTCCCAAAAATGTTCCTCAATCTTTGTTTGAAAGATCGAGAGGCTTTTATATTCATAACAAAAACTTCAATGCCTCTTAGTGAATGGAAAGAATTATGTAATGAAGTAAAGTGAAAAGTTTATGCATGGTGAGCCTTTTATATCATGAAATTAATAAAGTGGAATTGCAAATAATAATATAAAATGTAATATGATGTTGATAAGCCTTAATCTTCTTTTGTTCTTAGTTTGATATTCATTTTAATAGTTACAAACTTCAACTTCTCTTTGTCAACTTCATAAGCTATCTTTTTGAGTTTGTAACTTTTTTTTCTTATATTACTCTTCACCAAAATAATAAACTCACTAGTAGTAATTTTATATTTTTATCATCAAAAAAAAATTGGAACCTCCCTTGATTCAACAATCTATCCCTTTTTTATGGTGAAAAAATATTTGTGATATCAGATAATAATAATAATAAAATTAAGCAATGATTAGCTCCCCTTTAATTTATGATTAAAAAATAATTAAATATACCATGACGACAACAACAACAATAACAACAACATCTATTAAAAATCATAGTTCAATATGAATAGAATAATCATATCAAGAAAAAAAGAGATATTTAAAATACGTGAAGGTAACATAAATTTACTCAAGCATATCATATAAAGTGTTGGAAATATAAAAACGACAAAACAATCACTCCCCTTGAATGTTATCACTCACCCTAAATCTAATATCGTCAATATTTCTCCCCCTTTTTGGAATCATCAAAAAGAAATCAATAAACTAAAAATGCATAATATAAAGTGTCATGCATTAAGCTAACTTAGTAAAAAAGATTAATTTAATCAAGATTGACAAACTTTCTCACTAAAGACTGCTAATGAATATTTAAAAAATCAAAACAAAAGGTAAATTTTGATACAAAAATTGTAATTATGTTTAATTTGAAAAATCCATAATTTCATATTGCAACTATGTTAAAAGATTCAATTAAAGCACCAAGGGAAAGTCTTGACAAAATTAGAGGTTGAAATTGTGATAAATAAAAACATAATTACAATATCAAACTATCAATTTCATAAAAGAATGTATAACTTTGAAACCCTTTAATTTATAAAATATAAACAAGAAAAAATTCCAAAATATCAAAATTGAATGAAATTAATGATGTATCAAAATAATTGAAAGGGAAACAAACTTGACTCCTTTAACAATTTAACTATAAAGGAATCAATTTGAAAAGGAATTATTTATTGGAAGATATAAACAAAAATTATAAGAATATAAGAAAAAAGGTAAAGTAGAGACTAAAAACAAGAGGAGCGGTAAGCCATATGACTTGACTGGTCGACCAGTATTGGTGTTTTAGAAAGAAGAAAGAGTAAGCAATGGAGGCATGGTGAAAAAGAATGGTTTGGTTAAAACATTAATCTATTGGTTGATTAGTGGAGTATATTGGTTAACCACTGAGGGTATTTGGTTGGTCAGTAAGTAAGATCAAAATCTCTATAAACTCTCAGGAGAGAAAAGGCATCTCAAAATTAGGGACATTAGTTAACGACTGAAGAATATTGGTCTATTTGGGTGGCCAAACAAGCAACCAGACCATAAACAAACTTACTGGAACTGTAAATTTTCTTAGAAAAGGGAACTTTGGTCTATTTCTTGAAGATATTATTTAACCAATGTGAGTAACTGAGTGAAAATTCAAGTGACCAAATAAAAACAAGCTCATTAGAAAAGCAAAACACGTGATTTTTAGATACATTGGTCAACCACTCTAAGATATTGTTTAACTAGTGTGTTCAAAAAAACTATTAAAAAATTTGAAACTCAAATTTAAACATCAAAACACTTAATGAGTTACGGTAATATCAATTAAGAATTATTAAAAACCTTAAAAGAGACTTCAAACAATTAAAAACAATTAAAAAATGAAAGGGGATGTTTATCATATAAAATTTCCATCAAACATATCTAATTCTCTTCTAATTCAGCAAAATCTTATCCTTATCTAATGATTTAAAATTATTGCCCAATTAATATAAAATATATCTTAATAATCTTAAGTTGTATATAGTATTTAATTATAGGTACTAAGGTCCACATATTAAAACTATTATTAAACAACTTATTCTTAATTCAAACTTAAACAATGATCATTAAAAGTCTATACTTAAATTGACACATAAAGGCAAGTTATCACATATTTATTACCTCATGTTGAACATTACTTATTAGAGATTTGAATGATGTTTCATTTTAAGTTTACAATTTATTAGAGGCTTCTTGTCATCCTAACTAGGTTTAAAAAATGTTTCTTTTGAGGAGTCTCTGATCATTCTTATCTCGTTAAGGACAAACTTCTCCACATTCTACAAAAACATTTTGAAGAGTTTTCTAAACATAATAGGGTAGATTCATTAAGGGAAAGGCATAAATTATTCAAAAAAATAAAAACTCAATTCAATGAATACCATTTATATTTCTTATCATTTGGTCTTTTATAATCCTACAAAAACAAGTTAATGAATGTGTTTTAGGAAGTCAAATAAGTTTGGTCCTTTGATTGTTAGGCTACTTCTACTTTTCAACTTATACTTTTAAAGGTTTCCTTGACATTCTTTATTCAAGAAAATAAAACTATCAACATGTCCATACTTGCAATAAAAATGACCTACCATGTTATAAAAGTGATGATGATGCATATGATGCGTGTCGAACGCACAAATAATTAAAACCTAACTCCACACAACTAAACTTGTAGTAGTAGTTAAAAAGGATCATATCCAAAGAGAGTGTGTGAATAAGTTTTGTATTGAACTAATAATGTAATGAAATGGAGAGAAGGTGTAACATCCCATTATTCCATGATCAGGGTTAGAACCCTAGGATACTATATATGCGAGTTTATTGAGAATTTAGAAATACATTTTAGGCATCATATGGCATACTCATACAAGTGAATAATGTTGTCACTTATGAAAATAATTGGACATGCATTCATTGACATTTTCCAGGTATAAGTGAATTTTAATGTGATTAAAATATGAATTGGGGATTATTTGTATTAAAATTTGAATTGGTATGTATTAGAATTAATTTTGCATTTTTGGTGACATTTCAGATATTTTGGAAATTTATCAAAAAATGTGGGGTATTTTAGACTAGGAAAAATGTAGAAATAAAAAAAGGAAGTTTGACATTTGGTAGCTTAGATGAAGGACTAATGGACCTATTAAGGTGTGATAAGTGGACAAATGGTTAAGAGACAAATGGTAGCATAATTAGTGAACAAATGTAACACATGCATTGGAGACATGTGTCAAGACTCAAAAGAGACACCTAGTCACGTTTTTGGCAAGAAACATTTTTGCATTTGTTAAACTTTCTCATTGTTTCACCCATCACCGAAACCACCCACTCCTTCTTCATGTTCAGCCACCACCAAAACACCATGCATGTCCATTCTTGTGTATTTGGTTTTTGATTAATACATCAACATTACACCTTACAAAACAAAAGTTGACTTCAACCCATTTGAGGTTTTCAGTTGTCTCTCTCTATCTTTGGCTCTCTCCACCGAAAACTCATTAACTTCTGAAATTTTGTTGAAGAGTGTGAAGTGTAAACAAGTTATTCTTGAAGTTGATGATGTTTTAATGTTTGTGAATGGATGCATGCATAAGTTGTGTAGAAGTGATGAAGGAGTTAAATGAAGATGAGTGAAGTAGAAAATGTGCAGAAAGTGTGAGAAATGATAGAGAAATGATAGAATTTGGGCAATGAAGTGTGCTGGAGTATATTATATGTAGTGTTTTACTGAACATATATCTGTATTTTGGCTATAACTTGATTTGTGAATATCCAAATCAGATGAATTTTGATATAGACTAAACTAGAAACATATGGCTCATGAAAGAATCGAATTTGAAATCTGTCCTTAAGAGTCTTGAAATTTGACTCGAAGTTGAGTTCTGACAAAGGCTGCAGCACTTCCCTTGACAGAAATTGTGTCCTATTTTTATCGAATAAACTGTAATGATGTAGGCCGAATCAGAAAAAGTTGTCTTCATAAAAGATGTAGCTTATTCCCTTATCTTTCTATGGGTATAAAGTTTTTAATTTTTAGATATTGTAATTGAGAGATATGAGTTTTACAAATTTGAGTGAACTAATCCTTCAATCATGCAGTAGCCAAAATGTAACACCCCACTCCCGCAAGACTCGAACCCGACATCGACGGTGATATCCGAGTTCTACCCCGCAAGGGTGGCATGTTATAGCACTCGAATTTCATTACAATTTTTTTTAAAACAATAACATAAAGTGCGAAAAATTGATAACCAAATCGGCCTATTTTATTTTATAACCATTTTCAAACATAACGATACAATCAACAAAATTTTTGATAACCATTTGGGCCCATTACAAAATACAAACATTTTCAACTCCCAAAATTATTACAAACCGTAATATTTAATTTCAAAGATACAAAAATTTGCGGAATACACAATTCAGTAGAAAAT
>JANZXP010051032.1:0-11583 GCA_027576715.1 Erythroxylum flavicans | reverse complement strand
CATAAGAACACCTTTATTCCTTTGACAACTCATAATGTCCAGATTTGGATATATAGATATCAAAACAGTCCATTCTTTAAGTTATGACATCAATTATCAACCTAAAGTTATTAAGCTCTTAACAAATTAATCAAGCAATAATCTAGGTTCATTCCAAGCCTTAATCAAGACCAAATACACCAATTTAGAGTGACTTTTCTTCAACCAGTTAAACATGTAAACAAAACATAAATTTTTCAATCCAAAACTATGCCCACATGATTATGACAAAAGGCAAGTAATCAGGCTACGATCGTGCTCTGAGGGCCACGATCGTGCACAGTCTTTCTTCCTAAATTCTCCACGAATTTCACATATTTAGAGACATCACTACCACTTGAATTTTTCCAGAATTCATGTCTTATAAAGCTACTCTATTTCATGCTAGTCTAGCTTCCATATTGGTTACATTAAATCCTATAAAAAACTACTCATTTGCTTTATTACCACTCACGTTATACCATTATACATATAGTCCTAACTTTTCTAGATTTGAAAACATCTTAATAACAACTGTCTTTATCATGAATTCATCATCAATTATACCTCAAATCCCAAATTAGATCATCCATAACAGCCTATAAACTACTATTTTCATGCATTCAAAAATAGAACAAAAAAGTAACTAATTCATCCATCATTTTCCATCATAACTTCAACTTCAACATCAACACTACATTCAATCCATCCTTAATCATTCATCATATTGCCACAAAGATCAATAATTCACTTACTTTTTTAGAATATCAAATTCCACCTCAAAGTATGAAGCCTGTTTTGCCTCACATGCATGTAAGATCATCTCAAGAACAAGGTGGGTGTAGGATGGTTTCAGCAAAAACAAGAAGATGACAACAAATTCAACAATGTTATACTTCTAAAACTATCTTTATGAAGGATTTTTGCACGAATTTTGGTGTGGAAATTGAACATAATTTAGGCAAAACATAGAGATGTAAACGAGAAGTAAATTTTGGTAGTGAGAGGGAGAAGAAGGAGAGAGAGTACAGAAGAAACATGAAGATGGTGTTGGCAATGTCTATGTTGGTATAGTTGTAATATTAGTCGGACACTTGTCAAGAAAAAAAACAACACATATACCCACTCTTTAAGTTGCCAAATGTCACTTAATTCCTATGCCATTTGTCACTCAATTCTCTAGGCCATTTGTCACTCATTTTATAGGCTTAGTCATCCTAAATTTTCACATGTCAGTTGTCTTGCTACTTGAAATTTTTCCTAGTCTAAATGTACTTTTTAACCCATCAATCTTCCTATTGTGACAAATAACTCCAAATTGATAATTATAATCCATCAATTATTTTTATTGGCAAATCAAAATATAAGACAGTAGAAGTACAAAATCATGTCACAATTATTTAAAATCTTTCATACCCCAGAATATGTCAATTGAGTGCAATTTTTTTTTCTAAATCAACATTCATGTATTTATGCCCATATTATGCATATGAACAAAATCATAAAAATCATATTCTAAATGCACCAAATTGATTCTAATATAATATAATTCATGTGACTAAGTAATTTAACACTCCAATCCTTCGGTAGGTTTGGAAACTGACTATTACATCAACATAGTCTCATTCAAAAAACCAAATTAAACATGGCACATAGTCAATGTCATTCCAATTTTGCTAACTTTGTTAATGGCCATTTATATGTGTATACTTTCCTGTTATATTATATATGTGTACTTATGTATTTAGACTTGTAATGTGGAAATTAGTGGGATCACTAGAAATAACCAAGGTGGTGAGGTAAGGACTTGCTCACAATATGGTCTTATCAGTTTGTGGTTTCCATGATATTAGAATCATATCCATTACATATAAACTATCCTAGTGTTGTTTTATTAAGAGATATCATTTTATTCTTATGAATGTGTTGTGATAATTTGGCTAAGGTTGACATTAATGTTATGACTATCATAGTCTCTATAAGAAGGATATGTTGTAGTTTGAACACCTTTTCCTACAAAAGAATGAAAGAATAAGGTCAGGAACACAAAAGAAGGTAATGAGCTACTGATTTAATATATAAATAAAATGTATATAAACTTAATTAATTCAAAACTTGAAATTATAGATCAAAGTTGATGTTCTTGCCACATAGAATTGTAAGTAAAGTGTTGCCTTAAAGAATAAGGTCTAAAGGTGCATTAAATAAATTTATAATAATGTGGTTAGTTTATCAAGTAATGATGTTATGTTTGATTGTGACCAATACAACTTGAGTATTTATAGAGTTGTCAAATGTGATACTATTATGAGAAGATGTTTGAATTGATGCGGAACCTTACTCTAGAGTAGATTAAATAGGTTTATGACATAAGATCATAAGATTCAATGACTAAGAGAGATTGAGATGTTTAGGGTAAGAAGGGGTATGTGTTACTATTTATGTACACAATTTTGTCATAAAGAGTTGTCATTAAAAATAATAGAGGACCATGTGGACGGCATTAGTGGTAAAACTATGGAATTGAATATGAGGATTTTGAATTGTACAAAATGAGTGTAGAAAAATATCGATGAGGTTAAGATGTTGAAGCTTTAAGAGGATTACAAAGTTGATGATTCATATATCGTTATAAAGTGTAAACTTAATAAAGTAAGAGGTGTGCAAACGGAGGAGTATTTCTTATGAAACTTTCTCTGATATGTGTTAGATGTTTTTCATTTTATAATGTATAAGCTTATAGATGGTACATACCATTATTGATGTTAATGATTTTTCTTTGCTACCATATTCATAAGTTGTATGAAAGTGTATAAGGAAAAGGTGTAGTGCATTCTATTGCTTGATGCATGCTTATATTTATAATGAGTCATAGGAGCTAGAAACTTGATTGTTATCAATTGAAAGGTAGCTGTGAAAATGTTGTGTAATTAATTAAAGCTTACTCAAATTATAAATTGTTTGTAGATTGATTATATTAATAGGTTATTATTAGATCGATTGTTTAAGTAGAGGAAGATGGCTAGTTTTTCTTAATAGGATGATGAGAGTATTTAAAGTTATTAAAAGCTATTAAGGTATTGGATGGAGTGTATAAGAAGCTGAGGGTGATTCCAACATGGAAAATCTATAGACATTTTTTTGATGAAATGAAAGGGAATGATTATAATTGATTATTATATGGTAACTTGTGTTAGATATAAATGATTACGATGATAGTCACTCCAAAAAGCATCATGGCGGCTAGGAAGCTACAAGGAAAGTGAGGAAGATTTTATGGGAGGCAGTAAACACTATGTAATATCCTAGTTCGATTATTGTACTGTGTAATAAGTTGTACATATATTCTAAAGGGTATGCTCTATTTATGGTGTACTAGAGTAAATTAAGTGTTTAAATGTATTATTAAGGTTATAACGAAGATCACGGATAGACTAGAGATGGTTCTAGACTAGACCGAAAATTTCTAAAAAAATATCCAAAAACTCTAAAAAGCTACGGAATTTGTCCAAATGAGTTTTAAAAGCCCTGAAATGTGCTTTAAGGATTTAGGTGACACTTTTGAATGGAATCTGGATGCTTTCGCTGAATAGTATTTTTGGATGAATAGTAAATCTAGGTGAATAGTATTTTCACTTGAATAGTGTTTTTGGGGACCCATCCTTGAAAATTTGAAAAATACCCAGAATAGGTATTAAAGCCTATGACACTGAAATGGATTGAAAATAAGCCCAATCGGATGAATTTCGGGAGTTCCAAAAGTTTAGGGTTAAAATGCCCTTTTTGGAAAATAATAGGTATTGATGATTTTTAACCCATTTGAAATTTTTAAAAGCATCCAATAAGGTTCCATAGCCATCCAAGTGAAGAGGAAGAAGAAAATGGGTAGGTACATTTACTAGTTTTGGTGAAAAATGGGGTTTGATGTGTTATAGCTTAGATTTGGTTTTGATGGTGTGATTTAAACCCTTTTGATGTAATATCAAGGTTTATTACATTGGAAGCAATTAGGAGAAGAAAATAAAGAAAACCTAACATGTGAAACCTTGTTCAAACTTGGTCAAAGATAAGATATATTGCCTAAAGTGTTTTATTTTGTCATTTGATGATTTAAGATTATTAAATGGCATTGGGAAGTTAGTTTAATGATGGAAGAATGAAAGAAAAACCATGGCTAAGGTTGTTAACGTGACATGATCCAAACTCCTATTTTGATGTTTTATGATATTTACAGCATTATTTTGATGCTAATGAAATAAAGAAATGAAAAGGAATTGATTTTGAATTAGTTTTCATTGAAATTTGACCCAGAGTGCTTGATTTTGTAAAAAAAGTGTTAATGAAATTTTATGGGTTAAATGTATGTATTAAAATGTCACGAAAGTGAATTTGGATTGGTTTTAAGTGATAGAAAGCAAATGGAATATATTTGGAAAATTTTAATGTTAAATATGTTAAGTTTAGCCTTAAAGGTATTTTTGGCATAAAAGCATGGTTATGATGCAATGACCGTGTGAATGTGATTAAGGATGATCATTAAGTGTATTTGTAGTATTGGAATTATTAAGGAAGGTGATCATTTTTACCAATCATACCACCCTTAAGTATCTTTTCACTAAAAAAGATGTAAAATTGAGGCTTATTTAACGGGTGTTACTCTTACAAAAATTTAATATTGAGATTATAGACAAGAAGGGAGTGGAGAATATGGTATCTGACCATTTATCACATCTTAAAGGAGGGGAATTAGAGCAAAGTGAAGACTTAATGAATGATTTCTTGATAAAACCTTGATGTTGCTTAACTGTCTTGTAGTACCATAGTATACTGACATAGCCAACTACATTACAGTTGGTACCCTCTCGTTAGATTTATCTTATCAATAGAGGAAGAGATTCTTGTATGAGGGTACCTATTGTTTATGAGAAGACACAATCCTCTATAGGACATGTGTTGATGGACTAATTAGAAAGTGTATTCTAGAGGAAGAATGTCATATATACTAACACAGTGTCATAAAGCTATCTATACTAAGCATTATAGAGCAAACAAAACATCGACGAGAGTATAAGAATTTGGTTTTTATTGGTCAAATTTGTTCAAGGATGCTTAAGAGTTTGTAGCACAATGCAATAGATGCCAAAGAGTAAGGAACTTTTTGAAACGAGATGAAATGCCTTTATCTAACATTTTGGAAGTAGAGGTGTTCGATGTGTGGGGATTGGACTTCATGGAACCATTCCCATCCTCCATGGGGAACCTATATCTTAGTTGAAGTGGATTACACATTACAATATCCTAAAGTCATGGCAAATCCAAAAAATGATGGAAAAGTGGTGCAAAATTTTATTAAAAGATTAGTCAATAGATTTGGAGTGCCACTAGCCATAATTAGTGAGAAAGGAACACATTTTTTAATAAATCTTTCGATTTTTTTTTGAAAAGATATGGAGTCTACCATTGTATTGCCATTCTGTACCACCCGTAGATAAGTGGACAAGTGGAAGTTGTGAACGACAAGTTTAAACAAATATTAGAGAAGACTGTAAGTGGTTCAAGGACGGATTGGGCATTAAAGTTGGATAGGGCCTTATGGGCCTATTAGACCAACTTCAAAACTTCAACTAATACGACATTATTTAAGCTTGTTTATAGTAAAGCTTGTCACCTACCCATGGAACTAAAGCATAGAGCATATTGGGAGATAAAAGCCCTAAATTTTGATTGGAAGCAAGTGGGTAAAAGAAGGCTTCTACAATTAAATGAACTCGACAAGCTTCGAGTGAATGTGTATGAGAATGCCAAGTTGTATAAAGAAAAAGTGAAGAAATGACATGATTCTCATATCAAGAAGAAAGAGTTCAAAGTCGGAGATATAGTGTTACTATATAATTCGAGATTGAAGTTGCTTCCCAAAAAGCTCAAGTTGGAGTGGGCCTTTTAAATTGACTCACGTATTTATGCATGGAGTTTTAGAATTGGAAAATCAAAAAAAAGACACCTTCAAGGTGAATAGACAAAGGTCGTATCTTAAAGGAGTTTTTTCATAAGAAAGGGAAGTGATTTCTTTTCTTTCAACTTGTTAAAATGTTTTAAATGATGGAAGTTCAACCTAAAGACCATAACTTAACATTTTGGGTAATTAGGTTTTTCTTTCTTAAAATCTAGTATTTAGGTCTTTATATATGTTTGGAGTGGTTTGGATTGTTAATATTCATATTTTTAAAGTAATTACAAGTTAGGGAACAAAGCCTGGGGGTTATATGGGGAAAAACAAGCAAAATAGGACAAAGTTTGTCATTTCCATCTATGTCATGATCGTGCCTAACTCGTGACCCACCCATTTAAACCCTATTTTACCCCTTTTTTTCAATCCTAACTATTTAAATACATCTTTTCTCTTCTTCTACATCTTACTTATCTCTCTAAAGCCTAGGAGCCACCTTCCAAGCTCTCAAACTCCTTCAACTCCCTCTTCATTCTTACTGAGGTTTTTTTTTCAGTACTTTCCTTTATCTTTCACTTAGATAAACATCCCTCTTACACAAATCTAGTGATTTCCACACAAAAATAACATCTTTTAAGTGGTTATTACAAGATTTCTTAAAACCTTTCTCTCACACATTTTTGGGTGTTCTTGTGTGTTTTTGTTATGTTTTTTGGTTGATTTTGCAGGTATACACTTATTTATGGCACCAAGAATCAAGAAAATTGCCAAATGTTCACAACCAAAGAGGAAAGTTCAAGTGTTGGGGAATGGTGCACGTGATAGGCAAGTAGATTTTAGAGCGTCTTTTCTAATTTATTTGGAAGAAGAAGGTATTCATTTCCAAACTCTTCACTCTAAAACTGTTACTGCAACTAGATATTTTGATTTTGAAATCGTAGAAAATATAGGGTTGAAAGAAAAGAATGAGACTTTAAGTGTAACAATTTGAAAGAAAAAATTTATTAATTTTAATTATATTGTGTATACAAATTTAACCTCGAATTTTATACTACTCTTAACTTTTGAGCCGCATAAATTAGATAATTTTTTGTTTCAATTGTGGGTCCACCCATATAATTTGGATTATGATATTATAGAAGAAATTGGTAGATTTCCTAGATCAAATATTATTGAAAAACATTATAACTTTCATGTTAAGCAATATTGGAAAAAATTAACGGGTTTAAATGAGTTTTTTATGAGAAATGCACATAATAATGTTACTATTGGTACAAAACATTTGTTATTGTATAAATTTATGTGACATACGGTGTTTAACAAATCTAAAAGTAACAATTATTCTCGTAAAGAATTATTCAAACTTTGGTGCATGGACCATAATGTCAATGTTTGTGCTTCAACCCATATTTTTCATACAGTAGTTACTTTTCTTAATAAGAAGAGAAGTTATCTTGACATAGGTTATCTTGTTACCATACTTTCTCAATATCATAATGTATCTACTAAAAGACTAACTGTTGTTTTTTCTGAGTTTCCTAACCATACATATTTAAGGCAAGCTAAGATCTTAAAGATCCATGACATGGAACTTTGAGATATTGGTTCCCAAGTGAAGTATAAGCTTGGACAGGCTAGCTCTAGTTTTGCACCAGCACAACACCAAACTAAAGTCTCATAAATTGAAAAAGCTGAGGAAGATGACGAGGGAGGCTAGGAGAAAGTCTTCAATTTGGTATCAGAGAATAAAAATCTCATGGTGGACCACATGAACTCCATAGAGGTGCAAATAAAGGTGTTTGCACGAGATCAACGTAAACAATGACATGACACAAAGAAGGTTTTAAAGTATTTCACTGGCCAAGGTGTTCAAATTCCTTCACCCACACCATCATCGCCTCAATCTCTATAATTGTTTCTTGCTCTAAACTTTTCATTATCGTTATTTGTTATTTAGTTTTATGTATATTGTTTGGTTTCTCACATTGAGGACAATGTGTTGTCTAAGTATGGGGATGTTTATGCGTTGGCATGTCATTTGTTTGTGAAATTTACATTTGCATATCATATTTTGTTACTTTTTATTAGGTTGGCATTGTGTGAACTTTGTTACATATATGTCAATTGTGTGAACTTTGTTACATATATTTGAATTGTGCAAATATGTCAATAATAAGAATTTGATGGAAATAGTTCAGCTTTGAACATGGTCATTTAATTTGTAAAGGCATAGTAACTTTTGAATTTTATGTTTTAAGTATCTTTGGGATGAATATGTATGTTAATTAGGATATGATACATATTCTTTCACTTTAGAAAATTTGTTTTATACATTTATAATTATAAGTTAAATGAATTGGTTAGCATTATTAGAACCCGTTCATGAGAATAATTGACTAAAAGGAAATGAGATAGCCTAAGAAATTAAAAAAAAAAGAAAAGAAGAAGTGTGATAAATAAATTACTATTATGCTGGCCCTTGTTGAAAAAATTAGGCTAAGAATAGAGCTGGTAGCTAGTTCAAAGTGTGATATAGCTAAGTATTTAGGGGCATTCACGACAAAGTGTTTGTTTTTGCACCAAAAGGCTAAAATGACAATCCAACCAAGCTAAATAAAAATGTGACCTAGTTGAGTAACTAGGGGATATTCATGACAAGGGTACCTTCATGTCAAAAGGCTAGGTTATCGTTAAAAAATTGATGTTACAATAAATAAACCTACTGATCTTTTAAAAATAGCGAGAAATTTTCATGAAATGATGTTTAGTGATAGTTACCTTTTTTATTGATCGCTAATCATAAATGCATGCTTACAAGTGTCATAGGTGTATAAATAGGGTGTTAATATTTTCATTGATATGTATATTCAATTCAAAGTACTTAAACATGAAAGGAATAAATTAGTATGTTTGCTCATTTTGAATAATTGATATTTGTGGTTAAATTGATTCCATAATATTTGATGCCATTTTATCATTATTGCATATTGCATGAATGTGTGATTTTTTATTTTTGTGTTTGATTTTTTTTTATTAAGGACAAGCAAAGTTTTAAGTGTGGGGAGGTTGATAGGTATAGATCATACTATGTTTTTCTATGTGTTTTAGTGTGTTTTCAATTGTTTCTTAGATGATTATCCTGTGTATAAGCTTAGAATTGTTTCATTGTTAGTTTTTTATCATATTCTAAGTATTTCAAGAGGTGATTGATATGTTTGTGAGAGTTAGAAATCAAGAAATTGAAGAATGAAGAAGATGTAGGAAGCTATGCACGATCATGATTGGAGTGCATGAGGCTGTATGGCTATAGGAAGCACGATCGTGATAGAGAGGAAGAATAGTGTGAGGCACAATTGTGCCTCCAAGTCATGATCAGCCAGAAGGTTTTCCTAGCGCAACTTTTTCATATTTTTAGTCGAGCTATTTTTAGAACTGAACAAAGTGGGGAAACCACCCGAGACACAACCTTAAAACCTTAAATCATTATATAAGAATGTGAAAAACACAAAAAAAGAGGCAATAGCCTTTGCATCAAAGTGGAGACATCAAAGAAGAGTTTCAAAAAATTCCAGCACTTTAGATCAAGGCTTCAAATAGTTTTTACTCTTTTCCTTTTACTTTATTCATAGTATTTGATGGGTAATTGGATTTCTATGATATATAACATGTCTCTGGATTTATAAATCCATATTAGGAATTATTTTGGAATGATTTTGTGAACCTTAATTATTTTTTATTTCAATACATCTTTAGATATTTGTGATAATTGTAGTGTAAATACTTGATATTAAATCAAGAGAGTTAATAAAAGTAAATGGTGTTAAGGTGTGCAATAAGAGTTAGCAACTTAATAGACCCAAAATTATCAAATTAATGATCAATCGAAGAGAGATCTTGGTTGTGAAATTAATTATTTAATAAATTGCTTTAGATCTAATTAAATAAGTTAGGAGTTGTTTGTAAATCAAGAGATTACAAATCTATAAATATCGAATTCAATTGGAGTTAATTGATTAGATCTTGAGAGAGAGTAATCAAAACCTTAGGAAATTTAGGATCAAACATAATTGAATCAACAAGATTAAAGGAAAGAAAATAAGGATAGAATAGTTCTTAAACATTCAACTTTGATCAAATCCTAATTTTATTGGCAGCTCACTTATTTAATTGCTTAATTGTTTCATTTATTTATTTGTTTCAATTTCTGTTACTTTATTTAATTCAAATCAAATTTTTAGTTCCTTAGAAAAAAGTTATATTAAAATTGTTTAGGTGTTCGTAATCCTCATAGGAACAATACCTTTTAATACTATAAGATACTATCCTTATACTTACAGTATTCAAAGTTTTATTATATATAAATTTTTCTCAACAAAGAGAATGAAGAACAAGCAAGGGTTTATATTTAGGGTGAATTTAATCAATCTAAAGTAGATTTCAGGAAGATAAAGAGATCTCATCTTGGTTGTTTTAGATTTTTTTCCTTTAGTCTTGATGTTATGATTATAAACTGAACTTTTGTTGGTACTTAGATTAGATTAACCCTATGATAGACCTAATAGTGACTTTATTTTAACTTAATTCATTATTTGGTTTCATTAAGATTCAATTATGTGTAATTAATTATTTTTGAATTAATATTGCTAGCATATTATTTCATATAGGATTTCATATAATTGAGATTGAGAAATCCTTTTTATGAATAGATCAACAATAATTGAAAGGATTTGAATACAAGCCTAAAGATAGGTCCACATAAATTCTCTAGATTAGGGTCAATCATAATAGTGCAATTCAAAAATCAATTAATGTAATCTTAAAGGTTTTAACTAGAATGAGATTTTAGTTAATTAATCGAGGGTTAGGTATTAGTAGTCTTAAGAAAGAAATTAACATAAGGTAGGAATTTCAACGATCCAATAAATTATAGATTAAATTAAGTAGTGAAATCATAATTATATAAGAATCTTAAGGGGGATTCAAAGTCTAGTTACCATTGTTTTGCTTGATTGTTTCTTAGCTTAATCTTGTTCTAGTTAGTTAATTATGTTAATTTATTTTAGTTTTTTTAATTTTGCGTTTGATTTATCTTAAACACTTAATTTGTTAGGCTAGATAATAGAAAGATGGTAAATGCTAGTAATTTTAATCCTTTTGGGATACTTGCTAGTGCTAGCTACTACTACACTGTGCACTTGCAGTTTAAAACAATAAAATTACACATCAACTAGAAACAAAATCCTATAACTCTAAAGGACTTGAGCCAGGTGTAAGAGTGGAAGAATCAGGACTGGGGGCAAGGGATGTTAGAGAGGGATAAGCTTTCATAGTGAAAGATTGAGGAGGTGGGAGAGAGGAGACATTAATGGAGCTCATCTTGACAGGACTTAGCAAAGAACATGAAGGCGAGGGTGGAAAGTGTCCATCTAAGGATTTTTTCTAATCAAGGCCTACAGTTAAGAATGACATTTCAAGGAAAAGAGGAAAAAACCAGTGTATCAAAAGGAACATTTAAGTAACCATTTCATAACAACAACAATAACAACTTTAATAATAATAATAATAATAATAATAATAATAATAATAATAATAATAATAATAATAATAATAATAATAAT